>JASAOG010000129.1:960000-1245000 GCA_030265305.1 Biomphalaria pfeifferi | reverse complement strand
CTGCCATTAAAAGCGATAAGCAATAATGGACGGTGTGAGTGTTGAGATTCAAGTGAAAACAACTCGACACATCTCCAGGCTGATGGATGAACACATTGAGAGAACACTTCCAAGACAAAGAGGCTGTTCAGTGGAACGTTTCACTTTTAGGACACGCTCATGAGTGCATTCCTAAGGTCGCTTTCACCCTACTCGGTGTGTCCGTTACGCATAAAAAAAAGGACGGCTGAAGATGTGAAGAGAAGGGTATGAGAGCGTTCACATTACATCGTGACGTTAGAATGTTTGTATGTCGCTTTAACCAAGCTTGTCTTGCCATTCAACTTCTCGGGTACCATATAGCGCTCTGTGGCCTGCTTGAGTGAACAGACTTTTTTTTAATGATTACACTATCTCAAAGCAGCTATTAGAAATGAAATAAATCAATACAAATTTGGAATAACTAGATAGGGCACAGCTAAATCCCATCCAATTCGAAAGCTACAACGACAATAGAAAAAAACTCCACATTTACAGCTATAAATTTTGCAGTATATTCCAAGCGATGTTGTTTGTAAACGGCAAGTCTTTCTAAAGGTCTCGGGCTGGCGTTGTTTGTGTGTGAAGTCAGTTTGATTTTATTGCATGTTCTTATTCTCTCCTCCACAGGTACTTGGCCCATGTAAACATTGGCGGATCCTGGGGTGGCTGAAGGAATGGGGCCGGCATGTTTTTGTGGGGGAATTATTGAATTTTAAACAAAAAGTTATTAATCTAAAATAATATAAATACATGTTCTGCGATATGTTTTGTATCACTGGACAGCTATCTCGTATCATTGGGCTGTTATCATGCATAAACAGACTGCTATTTGGAATCACTGAATTGCTATCTTGTATCACTGGACTACTTTCTTGTATCATAAAACTGCTATCTTGTATCACTGGACTGCTATCTTGTATACACTACTTTTGTGTATCATAAGACTGCTATATTGAATTATTGAACTGCTATCTTGTATCACTGGACTGCAATCTTGTATCACTGGACTGCGATCTTGCTACAGTTGGACAACTATCTTATATCATTGGATTGCGATCTTGTATCGCTCATATTCCGACTCCTGTATGGATGAATAAGAAAGAGATTGTAGTCTACTGAGAAATCCAGATCGAGATCAACAAACTTGACGTTCTAAAATGGTAGTGTTGTTCTCGAGCTTGGACAAATCACGTGACAAATCAATGTATTGGGTTGAAAGTTCACTCTCTAACTACAGAGATTAAAAACTAATTTTAACTTTTTTAACTTATATTTTGTTTTTATTTCTATCTAGAACTACGTAATCCACTAAAGTCTATTTCGAACACTGTACTGGACTTATAAAACAATGAGCTCTAAGACATGTGCTAGTATCTAGTCAATGGCGCATATAATAGTAATGTACTGTTGTAATGTTGAATTCTGAATTTACATTGGTTTCCTGAGATTTGACTATTTTAGTATCGTGCAGTTTACGGGACGGAGGTGTATAAACTGAACCTCATACAGTGTACGCCCCTGCCACATTAGAAAGTGCGGGTCAAAGGAAGAAACTCACTCTATGTAAGTGGCCCACGAGTCTGAATTCACTCTGTCTAAATGGTCTGATCTGACTATGTAAGTGGCCCGCGAGTCTGAATTCACTCTGTCTAAATGGTCTGATCTGACTATGTAAGTGGCCCACGAGTCTGAACTGATTGAGAACTACTACTCTACACCTTTGACTGTGTTCCATCGCTCCCCTCTTTGGGTCACGTGATGTAGTTGGAGCTCTGGAGTTGTTTACGCCAATGATCTCACGTTTGGAGATGGTGCCCCAATAGTTCAAGGCCAGGCTCTGGAAGTGGACGCTATCAGAACAGTACATCAAATATGTCAGGCAGCCAACTTCTACCTCCATGTTAACTTCATCATAAAAACATTAGCTGACTGCTTCTTTCGAAGGTTCTAGAATGTCTGAACATTAACAACGAAATTTCAAGAGCCTGCTTTTGGATGGGGAAAGTGAGGTTAGCAGAGGACATGTGCCAAGGACGTGTGTTGGGTTTAAAGGGTCACATCAGTGAAAAAAAAATTAGCTTAAAGTTGTTTTTTTATAAAGAAATTTTTTCTCAAAACTTAAATGTGTGTAGGGGAGGAAGTCTAGTGAGAGTAGTGAATAGTAGCAGTAGTGAGTAGTGAGTGTCAGGTTTCAAATTTATATACTGCTTGTCTCTTGTTATTGTTGTGTTTCTTAACTTGGTTCCTGTGGCTCACTAGCGGGTTTCTTGAATATTAAATAATACTTGCTTGATACTTTCTTGGTTACTTAATTATAATTCATCAATACTTGCTTAACTCAAATACAATATACATCAACTCTAACTCCTTATATTCATGAATATCGATAAATCTTTAATACTTAGTAAAGCACACAATTGTTTCCCTCTTATGAAATAGTAATACACAAAACACCAGTCCATCAACCTATAAATATATAAATGCATAAATACCAGTCCAGGAAGTAAACGTCCAACCTTCCTGGACCGGGAGCAAGACCTTACTGACTTAACACACTCTCTCGCACATTCAAAGAAGACTTAATCACTCAGTTCACAACACCTGCAACACTTTGCATTCATAACAAGGGGATATAACAATCATACCAAAATATCAAACTAACATTCATTCTCGCCATACCTCCCCCTGACAGTGAGTAGTAGCAGTAGTGAGTGGTGAGTAGTAGCAGTAGTATAGTGAGCAATCAAGTGAACACTTTAAACAATAAACCTTTGTAACTTGAATGAAACGTTTTTTTAAATGTGCCTTTGTTTGTAAACTTTTTTCAAAACTGTTTCAACTGTTTCAATAAAAATAATTTGATGAATTGATGAACTAAATGATTGTCTCATCCAGCGTGTTATGCGTAATACACGATTGTATGAACATTGTCCTCGTGGATAATACAAAGCTATTAGTATGACTAAATGCATGACGCGTAGGACGTAACTATCTTCTTTTTTGAAGTAACGTCTGTATTAAATAAGTATCATTACTATAATTATAAAAGTTTGAGTGGGGAACTATTCATATCGAGCTATTCATGTTTAGGTTTAAATTCGAATCAATTGAAGCCTATAGTATGTCGCATTTACCATCCCCTAATTCCGCCGCTGCCTTTAACGGTGACTGAACTAAAAAAAAAACGGAAAACAAACTTGCATTCTAGACTCAGTGGTAATCTTGTATTTCTAAAATACATTTCTCCTTGGTTTCTTGAGTTCTACAAACACGATGGTTTCTTGAGTTCTACAAACACGATGGTTTCTTGAGTTCTACAAACACGGTAGTGTCTTGACTTCTACAAACGCGGCGGTGTCTTGAGGGCAGCTTAAACCCCCAAATAGAAATTACATGATTTAATAATAAAAAAAGCTTTTTTATTGTGTGTAGGCAAAGAAGAAGAAAATAAACAGTGTTTCTTTTTAGAAAAAAAAAATTGGGGGGACTATGTTTAGCTAAAATGAAAGAATAGTTAAATTTCATGTCAAGATTTCTTGAAAACTACTGAATCTAGTTTAATAAAACTTCAGCTGTTGATTATTCAATACTAGTAGAAGGTTGTGAAGCAGAATTAACCATACTCATTGAATAGATAAACAGTTACAGCTCTGAACATCGTTGTGGCCCATTATTTCATGTTTTTATAGGGGGGTAGGCATAGAACAAAAATTAATGACTCTAAACACTTTTAACGTCTTGTGTTTATTGTCTGCTTCATTTTTAGACTTGTATAGAGAACATTATTTGTACCCATTTTAAAGGTGAAATATTCATATATACATTTTGTTATCACGCCATCTCTGAACAAAAAAATATGAAAATGGCTAATAGGAAAAAAAAATGTATAATATATATAAAATTACAAAATATAAAAAAATATTTAAAATACTTCCACTTTGAATTTGGACATGTTGTATACACCAAATTGTTCACAAATGAATGCTGTATAATATTCAGTTATAAAAAAAAAATCAATAATTTTGACCCAGCTGTCCTTGAGTTCTACAACACGGTGTGTCTTGAGTTCTACAAACAGTGTGATGTCTTTAGTTTTACAAACACGGCGGTGTCTTTAGTTTTACAGACAATATGGTGTCTTGAGTGGTACAAACACGGCGGGTGCCAACACAATCCTATCCTTTATTTTCAAATGTACTATTAATTATTAGCGGAACATAAATTAGTCAAATTTATGTAGATGTACTTTAGATTTCAATGTACCCAAGACCATTATCCCATGGTGAGACTAATGTAGAGGTGAATGTATATTTATTTGTTTTGATATATTTGATGCACTATTGTAAACAAACAGATAGTATTGAGTTACAAACTCTAGGATAAGGTCAGGCAACGTGCCGTGAGTCTAATTTAACAAAAAATTGGGAGGGGGGGACTAGATCATGAATTTTTTCAGTTTATAAAATTCTGGGCTAAGTTATTTGCCAGTATCTTCATACTTATTGTTTAGTATGTTTATTATGACTGTTTGTCTGGATGACTCAATTGACCGCTGTTGTGAATAACTCCTCAATGTTTTTATTTGTGAGAATGACCGGTGTGTATTGTGTAGGCAAGTGACCCTGTCATGTGTAAGATGAGGCCATGTTATTGACTTAACTACTGTTTGGTCTATTATCAGAGGTTGTTGCTGTTGAAAAACCTTTGTCATCTATCCACTTTTAATGGGGCCAGTGCTAGTGCGCCTTGAAACCCTTTATGTTTACTATGACTGTCAAGAAGAGAGAGTTGGTATGAGTTAAGTCGTCGTTCGTAAATGACGTCACGCTAAAAAATGACATTTTTTGACCCCCCCCCCCCCCCCCCCCCCCAGTTTCCCCCTTTTCAGAAAGTATCACAAATTCTCAGACCCCCGCCCCTCCCCCCTCTTTGTCACGTCACAAAAAAAAAAATATTTATTTCAAATTATTTATTTCTCATTAATTTTTTCCCAAAGAGGTTTCATGTGCTCATCGATAGTATACACGGGAAGATTTTCTTCTTCTGCTTGAGGAGCTGACTCGAAAATGAAATTGTCTTCAATGAGATCTTCATCTCTCCATTCCAGACTTTCCTCCCCTGCGTGTCCCAAAACTACAAGGACTTCGTTGTCTTTTTTTTGTTTGAATAATTCTTTTGTCTTTCTGTGCTCGTGTTTTGTTGGATGCTGGGATGTGAACTTTTAATGTGATTGTTCAAAAGAGTTAACGATGCTAAGTAGAGTCCACACTCACACATTTTGTTGACCGGAAAGTGATGGGCAGAATTGATCGTAATGGATTGCCTTTTGAGATAAATGAAGGGATTGGAACAAACTTGTGCACTTAAATTTTGGATTCGCTGGATTTCTCGGTGTTGATTTCAGGTTTGTAGCTTAAAATTGTAGGAGGAGGCAGGAAGCGATCAGGGACAACATTCCAAGGATTTTCCCCGCGGTAAACTACAGCAATTCTTGTCCTAACATTTTGATATTTGCAGCATATATTGTGATGAACGTACATTGGTGGCGATCCAATCTTGGTCTTTTGTAATGATCAAGCTTTTGTCTATTTCACAATCATTGCTTTTGATAAATTCTGAATGGACTCCAAATCCATCAATGACTGTATTGGAAAATTGCTCAGCCAAGACTTCTCCAGCGTTTTTGAAGTTTTTGTGTTCAAGTTCCTGATCTATAGTCTTTCCTGCTCCATCTAAGTGCTGTGAAAAATTATCGTGTGGAAGAATAAGTCCTGAAAGCTGCCGTGAAAGAGGAGCCATTCTCTATATTTTCAATGTCTTTTATTTTAGAATAAAACTACCTGAGAAGTCCATGTTGAAATGAGTACCTAAAAAATGTTATTATTTTTCGAAGATTTTTGAAGATTAAAAAATTTTTTTATTAGTGTTTTTTTTCCTGAATTTTAAATTTGTGACGTCACAAAATCGCTACCCCCCCTCTTCCCCTTAGTCACAAAGTGTCACATTTTCTCAACCCCCCCCCCCCCCCCCAGAGCGTGACGTCATTTACGAACGACCCCTAAGATGTGAGAAACTAGAGATCGTATCAAGAGAGACAGTTGATGAGTTCAGATTGTACAGCTGTATACTTCCAGAAGATCATTGAGCTACTGCATCAACAATTACACATTTTTTGGATGTTAAGTAGAATATATATCTATTTTATAGAGTACATTTACATTTCTTATATTTTAAATTCCTCTTTATAAACTTATGTTACGTTCATAGAAACACCCCTGGTCGTCAGTTTATCACTACAGTAATTAGTTTCCATGTCCTGACACTGATACGAAATGACGTAAGTTACAAATTATAAACAGCCAATGGTGTCTTGTTATTTGCTTGTGGAAACGTTTCTTATTAGACTAGTCTACATCTTCGTTTCGTGATGGCCTCAAAGACTGCAGCGCTCCGGTCTGAACAAACCCTTGGAATGTTTTCTTGTCTAACTTTATTGTTTCTTGAGGTAGGGCAAACATTGATTCAAGACGCCCTGACCTTACGACCAAAACACTCTCCATGTACTTTCATAAAAACAAAGATTCATTCACAATCCTTTATGTTTCCAAACCAGAGGCCTGTGATTTGTAGGAAGATAAAATGAAACTAGAGTATGAGTTTTAAAAAATAACGAACGTTGAAACAAAAGAAATGTCCAAACTGACTGCTAAGCCAAAAGAAGAAATCTGGTCACAAATAGCGCAATAAAGTTTCTTAGAATAATAAAGAGCTCGCCACTCTCTCCACAGAGTAAGGATGTTGTGTTTGATATGACCTGACAGTATCACTTGACCTAAAACAACGAATCACACGTCACCAAAAGAAGAAACTAAAAAGAAATAGAAACAAAAAGGTTCAATACAAAAACATTTTGTTTCTCAGATCTACATTCAAACAGGAAATTGAGTTTTGACCAGAATTGCTTTACACGAAAGAGACATGTATCATAGAAATACAAGATTACCACTGAGTCTAGAAAGCAAGTTTTTTTTTAAATACAAGGCATACTCTGTCTCTCTCTGTCTCTATGTCTATCTGTCTCTCTCTTTCTCTCTTTAATAATAATAATAATATACCAGTCTGAGGGTGGTACTGCTGCAGACCAGCTACAACGCCAGAAAATTTCTCAGTGGACACTGTTAAAGGAACAAAATGAATGTTTGTTTTGCCAGAGGATGAATATAAGCTCTTTTCTAACATAATAATAATAATATAAATAATAATAACTGACCTCGAAGACGCACTCGAACCCTAAATATTTTTAAGAAGACGCTCCTTAACTTGCTTGAGGGCCGTACTGCCACATCAGTGGACACTGTTGAAGGGACTACAGTGAATTTTGTCCCAGAGAATGAATATTTGTTCGTTTTTTTTAACATTATAATTAATCATAATAACAATAATAACAATAGTCTTATTGACAAATGAGAAAAATCAGCAATGGTCATCGACGTCACATGACCACTATTACAATACTAGTATCACAACACCACTATCACAATATCACTATCACAACACCACTATCACAATATCACTATCACAATATCACTATCACAATATCACTATCACAATACTACTATTTACTATCCCATAATATCAAACAAAAAGAAAGAAAAAAAACGAAACCCTGAGCTTAGAGATGAATCAACTCTGAGCTTAGAGATGAATCAACTCTGGAAGCTCTCTAAAATAACAATATATCCTGTTTTATATCAACTCAGGGGATGGTGACAACTGACCTCAAAGACACATTCGAACTTTAAGTATTCCTAAGAGGATCCTTGTCAGAGGGCAGTATTGCTGCAGACCTGCCACGGCATATTAAAATTCCTTAGTGGACACTGTTTAGGGACTACAATCAATTTAGCTTCCCTTTAACGAAGCTGGACACTGGGAGTGAAACAGAATGAACATTAATTACTTCCCACAATAATAATTAAAAATAATATTTGTATTGCCCATGAGGAACTGTGACTCATCACAGAGCAAAATAGCACATAGATAACAAACAAAATGTACGTTTATACCAGTTATACCCAACCATTGTAAAGTCTATAACACTCACATAGTGCTATTGGTAGGATTGTGCATTTTGTTTTTATTGCCAGGTAGTTTTTGTGAGTCTTTTTTTCATCGGTGTCTTTCATTTTATGCACTATGGTGTGTGTGCGACGATGTGAATTCACTCGTTACATGCTGAATATATGCAACATCTTTTAGGCCTCAACATACGCTTCTATTTCACCGAATAGTTTTCAAAATTAAGTTTGTTGATTGCCAAGCATTTAGGATTTTATAAAGTGATTATTATTCCGACACATTTTCATTTATAGCACGCCTATGATATTGATTATATTCAAAATATATATTCTTAATGATATGTTTTTAAATTATTTATAAAATTACTGCATGACTATGACTATTGTCTACTCATCTCCCTTGATATTTTTTTTAAAACTAGCACTCCCTTTATTTCACTTGACTGCAATCGTTCACCAGTGACAAACAGTTACATCATCATACATGTTATTGTTTACCAACACCCTTGTTTCACCTCGGTTATCTCTTTCTTGACTAATTATCTCCACCTGTTGCTCGGCTACTAAGTGGTTTCTCACATCTACCATTTGTACTAGTGCTTCCCCCCTCTAACCCCAAGCCATGCCACGTGACTCGCAGCTGTTTTCCTGTCACTTTGACTACTTTCTGCTCCCCTCCCCCCTTTTCCCACACGTCCTCTTTCTTCACAAGTATGTACACACCCCCCCCCCCCCCAGACACCAACCCATGACATAATATTCTTCTCTTTGCTTGTTTATTTCTTCTAAGGACGTAACATTGGACTTTTTCTAAACGCTTCTTCATTGATGTGCAATTTATACAATTAGTTTTAAAACACTTTTAAGTGTTCATTTCAAACCCAAGTTGACGTTCTGGGGGGAAAAAACAGCATGTTTACAAAGATTCTAATTGAATTATGCAACTTCGACGAGAAGTCACATGGGGTCAATGGGCTTCATAAAATACTCCACATAGGAGGTCAGTGATGTAGCAGCTTATTGCCAACATAGGAGGTTAGTAATGTTGCAGCTTATTACCAACATAATAATAATAATAATAATTTTATTCATAGAGCGCTGTTAACAAACAAAATGTAGGCTCAAGGCGCTGTAACAACATTACAAACACAAGAGCTAACATGACAAACTAATCTAAAAAAGATTTAAACAGATAGGTCTTAATGTTCTTCTTAAAAGTGGTGTAGCATGTTGTCTGTCTGAGATCAATGGGGAGTGAGTTCCAAACCTTTGGTCCGTGAACTGAAAAAGCCCGCAGACCGTAGCTTTTGAGGGAGAAACGTGGCACTACTAAAAGCGTTGAGTCCATTGAGCGCAGGGCTCTCTGGGGGACATATGGAGCATAGGAGGTCAGTGATGTTGCAACTTATTACCAACATAGGAGGTCAGTGATGTTGCAACTTATTACCAACATAGGAGGTCAGTGATGTATCAGCTTATTACCGACATAGGAGGTCAGTGATGTAGCAGCTTATTACCAACATAGGAGGTCAGTGATGTAGCAGCTTATTACCAACATAGGAGGTCAGTGATGTAGCAGCTTATTACCAACATAGGAGGTCAGTGATGTATCAGCTTATTACCAACATAGGAGGTCAGTGATGTAGCAGCTTATTACCAACATAGGAGGTCAGTGATGTAGCAGCTTATTACCAACATAGGAGGTCAGTGATGTAGCAGCTTATTACCAACATAGGAGGTCAGTGATGTAGCAGCTCATTACCAACATAGGAGGTCAGTGATGTAGCAGCTTATTACCAACATAGGAGGTCAGTGATGTAGCAGCTTATTACCAACATAGGAGGTCAGTGATGTAGCAGCTTATTACCAACATAGGAGGTCAGTGATGTAGCAGCTTATTACCAACATAGGAGGTCAGTGATGTAGCAGCTTGTTACAAATAGGAACGAATGGAATGCTATTTTTCTTTAAGGAAAGATCGTCCAAACAATCAAAGACATAAAAGTGAAGGGAAGCGGGCGAGGTTCTTGCTCTGGGCATTGTAATGAGAGTTCGAAGCATTTATCACGCTACATGACCGTAAAGGTACAAAAAAAAACGAAAAGAAATTGAACTTAACCCTAACCTGTGGATGTAGTACTCATGACTTACTGTGGTTACATTAATTTATAGCATATAGTAAAGATATTTTTTTTAATCGTTGAAGATGTGTATCATTCTACTTAGAATGTATTCAAAAGTTTAGCTATCTAGCCAACGACTCATTTTCTTGTTTGTTATTGGTAAACTGACCCATTAATCTCCAGGCGTTGCTTAAATATGGATTTTATTCGCGGCTCAAACCAAAAATGTCGTTATATTTGTTTTATAATGCCGTTTATATGTTGTTTTTTTTAAACAGCAACACTTTCTTTACAACTGAAATATGTTGACTTATTATCATGTTCCAAAAAAAAAAAAAACGTTCATTTTTCATGGTCAATCCTGGAAGATTCTAAATTCCACTTGTATCTTGTAGTTTTTTTCAACTCTCCCATTTCATGATCATACAACGGTTAAATGTCATGGTGCCAATTCATCAGAGGGCACTAACATAGATAAGATACATTTTTCAACATTTTATTATTGGAAAAAAATTGGGGGAGGGGGAGGTGATTCTCTACTCTTTCTGCCGACGTTTTGGAGGGCCGGACGGAACCACGTTGCGGGCCTAATGTGGCCCGCGGGCCGCAGTTTGGGCATCACTGTTCTAGCTCATTTGAAGACCATTATTTTTAAAATCAGAAGCTAACATTCACTGAACCTAAGATTGCTGACGAATGGTGCGGATGCAGGCTACTATTGGAGGATTGAAGACACCCGCAGTATAGTGTCAAGATAATTTGCTTTAGATTTCCAGGATGTTGTTTTTTTTCTTGCCTGCTTTATTATTGTAGCCCACTCTTACACTTGCCAGTCAGACTATCACAGGATTATGGCTGCTGAGTGTTGAAGGGAAGATAGATCAAAAAAGTTTTATTTTGATAGGTCACCTTATTTCTTTCAGTCTACTGATGTCTACATTCATGTTCTTGCTGTAGCTGCAAGATAAGCAAATGTTGAACATAGTAACTAAACAGGATAGCAAAGAGAGTTTATGTTTCACAAACTCCTAGGTGACCCCTGTGGGTCAGTCGTGTCATGCATATCGTTACATTCAAGCAAAAACCTAGGTAATATTAACGGATACGAAGAATGTAACATGGAGCATTAAATAGCATCAGCTGATATTATTTTTTAAAAATTGTTTATACATATACATACAATTTGCATTTTTTAAAAGTAGGGACTCGCTTTCAAATGATTATTAGCGGATCTCTGTATTTGTTGCAAATTAAGTATATGTACTATAATGTAGCTTCCATAATGTGGTATACTAGACTATACTTATTTATTGATTTTAAATTGATATGTATTAGTTTACATAACATATTTGTGTTTACTATTGAAACAAAGTAGTTTGTCCTATCAATATTCTTGTGGACAAAGTTAATAGTTTAAATCCTGGCGTATATTTATTATTTTAAGTTATATCTTTACATTCAATGTGGATATTTTTTTTAAACGGGTCTGCTCATACAAAATAAATGTTCTGTTGCACCTATATGGAGTATGATATAATCAATTGTAATATTCTCAATAAAACATTTAGTTATATAAATATCGTATAAAAGACACATACAGGCGAACTGACAATAGCAAATGTAATAATCTCCCTTCCTCGGCCAATTACATTTGTTGCCCGGTGAAAACGTTTAATCATTCATTCTCACTTATGTAGCGCTTACATCAAAAAGAAGATGCATACATTTCAATGCATTCTCCTTGTACTACTCATGCTATTGACTTGCTCTATAAGTATCAACATTGCTGAGGAGAAATAAAAATCTAAGAGCTTAAAACAAAAGTACATCCTCACTTTTAACATTCTAACAACACACAATTTTAAAAAAAATAACACTCTTCTATCTTCTTGTCTCCCGGACCTGTGGATTTTTTTGTCCCTCCATGCTATCGGTAGGTAACAAGCTACATCTCTCTCAACAAATTGTTGTATGGAATAGAGAGTTGGCAAGTAAGTCAGCGATTTAAAATGCCTCAAGAGAAATAAGGTGTTAACATTGTATTAGATGCCATGTTGTTTTATAGTCTTCTTCCATCTAACTGGGTTGGGGGGGGGGGGGGTCTAGATGGAACCAGTGTCTAGCAAGCATGGCTTCAAGGGTTCAATGCGTCAGGGTTCATGACCAATATAAACTCACAGAAGCCATTGAATGAAAATCAAGCAAAATATTTTTGAAAAGCTATCCAATGGAAGAGTTCCGCACTTACAACGTAATGTAGAAGTTATTTCCCTTATTCGAAATAGAACAAAATAATTCAATACCAATATTTAATTGATTAATTGATTAAATTTTTTAAAATTAATTTATGCTTCGTTTTAAACAATAAATAATTTTTAAAAATACAAATTGATCCTAGAATGGGTGTTCAATTATCTATGGGGAATAAACCCTACATAATTAGTCGTATATGTGAATGCTGAAGGATTAGTTTCCCTTGTCGGCATCAAACAAAATAATTAATTACCAGCAATCTGTTAACTAATTGGTTAAATTTTTTTTATTGATTCGTGTCTTGTCTATGCCAATAAATAATGGTGCAAATTTCCCATTTGACCCGAGAATAAATGTGGGAGATATAATGTGCACAAACCTTTTACCAGACAGACAGAGTAAAAATGTTTGAGATTTTTTAAATCTTTGATGTATCGAGTCTCTACGGTTTCAGACCTATCATCCATCTGTATTTATCGTTATAAAATGTATATTTCTGTCATTAAAAAATGTATCTGTATTGTATGCTTGTCGGTGCACTAATACGTAACGGTGGACTCAATTTGGTTTTCCTTGCAATTAACGCTAATGGTAACCTAGGAATTTAGAAAGTCCCGATAAACACATGTCCGAAATCAAGTTGTTAGGAATTTTTCCGACAATTTTGAACACAATTTGATCTCATCTTGATTTGCACCTCAATGTGTTGACATTACGCAATGAAATACATGAACAAAGAAAATGAACAGAAAGCGGTATATAGAAATATAGAGCCTGTAAAAAGAAGCCTCAAGCCTTAACGCTAATGGTAACCTAGGAATTTAGTAAGTCCCGATAAACACATGTCCGAAATCAAGTTGTTAGGAATTTTTCCGACAATTTTGAACACAATTTGATCTCATCTTGATTTGCACCTCAATGTGTTGACATTACGCAATGAAATACATGAACAAAGAAAATGAACAGAAAGCGGTATATAGAAATATAGAGCCTGTAAAAAGAAGCCTCAAGCCTTAACGCTAATGGTAACCTAGGAATTTAGTAAGTCCCGATAAACACATGTCCGAAATCAAGTTGTTGGGAATTTTTCCGACAATTTTGAACACAATTTGATCTCATCTTGATTTGCACCTCAATGTGTTGACATTACGCAATGAAATACATGAACAAAGAAAATGAACAGAAAGCGGTATATAGAAATATAGAGCCTGTAAAGAGAAGCCTCAAGAAAAACGTAGGTAAATTTAAAAAAATAGAGATTTTGAAGTGAATAAAGAAATGAAATAATACACGGACCCTAGAGTAGAAGATCACTGTTACCAACTAAATAGTACACAATTATTTGGGCGACATACGAAAAGGGCTTAGAAAAGTGACCCAAATGTAAAGACAATGCTAACAAATTATTATATGGCTTAAAATACTTCACTATTCTGCACACCGGATACACCAAAATGTTTTAATGGATTTGAAAATGAAAATCTCCAATAAAGTGAAAGATTTTTTTTTCATTTTATGTCAATGTGACACTAACGCTAAATTTATCCAAATAATATTCAAAAGACTTGACAAGAAAATCCACCCACAATGTCAAGTGAATAGAGTCAAGTTCATTTAAAATAGATATCGTTTGGGCGTTGTCACCAGATAGCCGTGACACGCGCTTCGCATTAAGGCGTTTAACTTGTCATGTGTTTCATGGTTCATACAACTTCCTTATCACAAACTCAACAACCCGAGCTTTCCAAGGATAGTCTAGAATACAGTCCTTCATATAGAATAATTCACATTCAACACCTGGATACATTTTACCATCTAGGACTCCTGGGATTATTTCAAGGCTACAACTTATCTACATAACTTAAACTCCAAACGTCTCTTAGATCTGACTTCTCTTTAGAAGTAATAGAAACCAAATCAGGATGGCGTCCTGGTCGTTTGGTTAGAGCTCGGGACTGTAGACGTGGTGGTTCCGGGTAGCTACTATTGCCAGTATCCAACTAACTAAATAATCTTCTACCACTGCCAGTATCCAACTAACTAAATAATCTTCTATCACTGTCAGTATCCAACTAACTATATAATCTTCTACCACTGTCAGTATCCAGCTAACTAAATAATCTTCTACCACTGTCAGTATCCAACTAACTAAATAATCTTCTACTACTGTCAGTATCCAACTAACTATATAATCTTCTACCACTGTCAGTATCCAACTAACTATGTAATCTTCTACTACTGTCAGTATCCAACTAACTAAATAATCTTCTACTATTGTCAGTATCCAACTATTGACCTTTATCTGTTTTCGAGTTATTCATAAAACAAGCGTTTTCTTGCATTCTTAGATGCACAAACGCATTCTCTTGGGGTCTACAATTCACTATACATATTGATCCAACAAGGCCGATGAAATGAAATGAAATCAGATAGGGGTACTGGCTGACACTCAAGTGGAAATGACAATCGAGGGACAATTAACGTAAATAGTTGGTTTTAGAATGTATTTCTTTTCTTTTCAAGCGAAACCTCTTCAAATAATTGCGACACATTCATAAACATTTTAGAACCAGAGATATTAACTAAAAACTGTCTCCATATTTATTATCATGTTTTAAAAGTTTATCTACAAATTGTCTCCATATTTATTATCATGTTTTAAAAGTTTATCTGCAGGAGGAGGCAGTAGAATAAAAGTAAAACAATTAATCAGGCATGGGTCCTCTCTCCATTTTCTATTTTTTACTAATGATTATTTTGAAATTAGCTGGTAAGATTCGATAGAACAGATAGAACTTCCTTCATTATCCCAGGCTATATATTGTTATCGTTGTTGTTTTTTTACAGGTTTAATTTTGCAAAAATGTTATAATTTTTATACTAAAATACGCCCACACTATCAAAAAGAAAAGGATCTGTCAGACTTGATAATAATGACCATCTTTTATTTTATATTTACAAATGTTTGAATTTGAGTCTAAAGTGTGTGTGACATAATATACAAACGGTTAAGATATTAATAAGTCCCATGCTATATATTATATGGAAATTTGATTAATTTTGTAAATAAATCGTGAAAGCACAAAACAGAATCGACAGTGGGGAATATAATATAAAAATTGGGTAATATATAATATATATATATATATATATATATATATATATATATATATATATATATATACTAGACATATGTTACCCGCGACCCGCGGGTCTTTATTTGCGCATTACTGTCGATATAGTCACAATTAAACGAAATAATAATGTAATAAGTAAAGCGAATGTGTCAATGTACAAATAGTGTGAATGAAGCTATCAAATCAGAATAGCTAATAGGATTAAATCCATTTTTTCAAATTAAAACATTTGCTTGTAGGCCTACATATATTTGATTAAAATTTGAGATGAATAAACTTAATTTTGTATGTTCATGTGTTAAAGTATAAAGTAGATCTTGAGGTAGACATAGATCTAAATCTACACTAATCTAGAGTTAAAAATTGGCTTTTATAGAGTTCATTCTGTGTTGCGCATGCGTGACCTTTTTTCATGAATGAATATAGGCCTATCTCAACACGGCTACGCTACTTTATTTAGCGAACAGCGAACGAATGTATTAAAAATGCTTTAGAAAAACAAATTTGAATGTTGATTTGATTAAAATATGAAATGAATGGACAATAATTAGTATGTTTGTGTGTTAAAGCATAAAACTATCTTTGCGAAAAGAAGTTTTATCATCTTAGAGTTGAATAAGAGTTTTAGACCTAGGCCTAGGAACAGACTCAGTAGAGAGATGTGTTAATCACTGTTAATGTGTAACCATTTGGTAATGTCTAATGAAAGGATGTTCGCCAGACATTACCCGCGGCCTGCGGGTCTAAGTTTGTGTTTACTAATCTAGTGGATTGGATTTAGATGTATGTTAAAATTAGCTAATGATCCTTTCAAGTTTTTTCTCTTTCGCTACGAAAATAAAATTAGGTTTGCGAAAATGGGATTACCCGAAGCCGATACATTCATATCTATTAAAAACGAAAAGAGCGATAGCTTTGTTAAATGAATGGGATTATAAAGTGAACAATTAAACGAAATAATTTTTAGTACGCGATTCATGAATGAATATAGATCTAGGCCTATCTCAACTCGGCTTCGCAGCTTTCGTAAACGAATGTAGCTTTAGAAAACCAAATTTGAATGTTTATTTGATCAAAATATGAAATGAATGGACTTCAATTAATATGTTTATGTGTTAAAGTATAAAACTATCTGTGCGAAGAGAAAAGTTTTATCATCTTTGAGTTGAATTAGAGTTGTAGATCTAAGGATGGGATTGTAAAGTAAACAAACGAATTAATTTTTAGTACGCGATTCATTACGGTATTGTCTAATGAAAGAATGTTCGTCAGGAAATCTGTAGTCACAATTATAAGGAACTAATTTATGTAAAAAATGCTTTTGAAACACAAAATTGAAGGTTAATTTTATTATATAATGAAATCAATGGATCTTCTTTTGTATTTTCATGTGTCAAAGTAAAAAACTATCTGCGCAAAATGTATTTCTTAAAATTAGATCTAGGTCTAAATCCTTTCGATCTTTTCTCATGTCAACATTGTTAACCATGGCCTAGATCCATAAAATACTATAGCTGTAATAGAGTCGGACAACTTATTTTTTTTAAGGGTCTTAAGTGCATACATGCATACATGCATACAGGATACCTTTCTACCTTATTGGATGGCACAAGAAGGGCTAAATGAGATCTTTGGTATTTTAATAGACCTAGTTATTGAGGCTGAAGCTGGGAGACAGTGGATGTGGTTACTCAGGCTGGATGCTGTGGAAGTAGTTCCTGAGACTGAGTGGCCGTGGATGTGTTTACAGAGGCCGGGTGCAGTGTCTGAGACTGGGTGGCAGTGGATGTGGTTACAGAGACTGGGTGAAGTGTCTGAGACTGGGTGGCAGTGGATGTGTTCACAGAGGCTGGGTGCTGTGCCTGAGACTGGCTGGCAGTGGATATGGTTACAAAGGCTGGGTGCTGTGCCTGAGACTGAGTGGCAGTGGATATGGTTACAGAGTCTGGGTGCTGTGCCTGAGACTGGGTGGCAGTGGATATGGTTACAGAGGCTGGGTGCTGCGAATGAGACTGGGTGGCAGTGGATATGGTTACAGAGGCTGGGTGCTGTGCCTGAGACTGGGTGGCAGTGGATATGGTACAGAGGCTGGGTGCTGTGCCTGAGACTGGGTGGCAGTGGATATGGTTACAGAGGCTGGGTGCTGTGCCAGAGACTGGGTGGCAGTGGATATGGTTACAGAGGCCGGGTGCTGTGCCTGAGACTGGGTGGCAGTGGATATGGTTACAGAGGCTGGATGCTGTGCCTGAGACTGGGTGGCAGTGGATATGGTTACAGAGGCTGGGTGCTGTGCCTGAGACTGGGTGGCAGTGGATATGGTTACAGAGGCTGGGTGCTGTGGAATTATTTAGTAACGGTGGGAAACGCTCCTGAGATTGTGAGATGGAGACATTTCTATTTGTGTATGTGAATTCAAGCTCGTATGGTCTCATTAGTATTGATGCTAGTCCTGAATAAATCACACCAGACACGCCAAGGTTTAAGTTATAAGCTACTAATAGAAATTAACGACTAAATAAAAGAAGTAAAAATTCCCTATGGCTCTCCCAATTCTGTTTTTACACAATTTATCACTTTTAAAATACCTCCTAAGATTTGTGTTGAACCTTAAAAAAAGGGAGCGGTAATTTCCACTTGTGGGAAGTTGGTTCAATGCCTGTTTTATTTCTTTTCTATTGATATCTGAGAATGTGCAATGAGTTTGGTAACTTCCCCCCCCCCCCCATATATATTTGTTGAAACATTCGTGGATATAAATAAAACATGACACATGAACTATTTATTTAAAGATCGGACTCCAATTCCATCATTGAGTTCATTGAAATTCAGATAGTGGTCGTGTTCGACAATGAAGGAAGAATCTACACAGGTATAATAACATATTCTCTTTCTCTTTGTTCAGCCATAATGAGGCGTGGAACAACTTCCGTAGACAGCAAACAGCTTAGTGTGTCCTAGTTCTCTACTTTCATTATCTGCTCAAGTCCGCCATAAGGCACGTTAAGTTTTGTTGGAACTCTCTGTAACAGATGTTTGGATTTCGTTTTATGCAACTGCCATATTTCGGGTGAAGTTTGCTAGTGCTTGCTTACGTTTTGAAGTAGCCTGATTTGGTTTAAGTCAAAAGGTTGCCATGTTAAAATGAGAGAGGGTGAAGTCTCCTCCACGAGACTCAAATAGTACACTGGGAATTAAGACACTTCCATGCCAGTGCCTTCTCATCAAACCCTGATCGGAATGAGCGCTAGTGCCCGAAATGTGTACACGTAAGTCAGCTCCCAACTCAACTTGTACAAGTGTTTCAGTCGCATGAGCTGAACAAATACATTGACTCACATTTTTCCCACACTGGATCTAAACCAATTATTTTAAATTTTTTAGGGGGAAAAAATCTTATAAAGATAAAGTGCGATCGAATATGACGTCATTCGTTTATGTTTGGACTGTCAAAAATCTTGATTTTCAAGAAATTGCTTGGAAGTTATTCTCTTAGATAGTGGAACGTGCGCTGGAGGGGGAGGAGATGGAAGAATGTAAGGAAATGGAAATTTCTCGTCACTTCACTGAAACATATCGATAGACTGAGTGACAAGATCTGAACGCGGGCACACACATATATACACACACCTGCTCACAGAAAACCAGACTATTAGGTTCAAAGAAATAAATTATTTTAGCCATGAAGTACAAACCTACTTTGAACTTTGATACACAGCTATTGATATCATTGACGACAAAGTGTAATTCCTAGAAACACAAAGGTGTTAGCCATACCGTATATTTATTCCCTACTTGAGTGACAGGCGCCATTACTTCAGGCGTTGTGTGTGCCAGGAGGCAGGTGTACAGACGGAAGAGAACACATCTCTCAGCTGCAATGCCAAACATTTCTTGGCACTTGTTGATCTCTGATTGGTTCAATGACATAGCTCTCGCTCGTGTTTCAGACGAGTGTGGTGATAAAATAGTCGTCTAAGAATTGTGTCCTTCTAATTATTCGCGATGCATTTTTTAAAGTGATGTGTGATTTAATGGTGTAAATACCTCGCACATTGTACTCTTGGGTAAGGAGTGCAAGATAGTATTTTTAACTCTCCATTGGGTTCCAAAGGACTGTCAATGCCGGGGGTGAAAGTGGGGATAAACTCCCACTTTCCAAAAAATGCTCCCATGACTTGCGTCTCTAAATGCCTCTGACAGTCAAATCCAGCTCCTGGCCTTCATGTGTGATTTTCCCAAAAATCCTGTGGGACCTGTTCTTACAAACTGACAGGAGAAGGGATGAAAGGCGGAACACTGGCGCCTCAAAACCAGTTTAGTTTCGTGTTGATGGGGCAGGTCAGCCTGAATAACGCAACCCATCTAGGATAAGGATACCTCTGACACTAAACCTCCACTTTGTGGCGATACTTCCCCGTGTGGATATCGGGGCTTGGAAATGACCAAGAGTAATAACCCCACTGCCTTTCCACTTGCATTTCATTTCACTAAGGCGAATAATAGTGGAGCTTCCCCCCCCCCCCTCTAGGTGCTTTTTGACGGAGCTTTGGACTGCACTACCCCAGACTGAGGTCTATGTCTCACTACGCTCTGCAACTGGATATAAACCTATCACGAAGTTTTTTTCTGGAACTAGTGAATGTGATAGCGTGGAGAGCTCTGTGGATGGCGGAGAATGGACCATTGGCCAACCCCACCTTGTCCCATGGATATTCCAGTTACAGTTTCAGACCCAGATGCTCTTTTAATTCAGAGTTGGAGCAAGTTGCCAAGACCGAAAACTTCCTGAAAATGCGGGGATTATATAAAGCCTGAGGAAACACCCAGCCTACACTAAAAGAAGAAGACGAAGAACTTTCAATAAATCCATACTTCTAGAATCGTTCCATACTTCTAGAATCGTTCCATACTTCTAGAATCGTTCCATACTTGTAGAATCGTTCCATACTTGTAGAATCGTTCCATACTTCTAGAATCGTTCCATACTTCTACAATCGTTCCATACTTCTAGAATCGTTCCATACTTCTAGAATCGTTCCATACTTCTAGAATCGTTCCATACTTCTAGAATCGTTCCATACTTCTAGAATCGTTCCATACTTCTACAATCGTTCCATACTTCTAGAATCGTTCCATACTTCTACAATCGTTCCATACTTCTACAATCGTTCCATACTTCTAGAATCGTTCCATACTTCTAGAATCGTTCCATACTTCTACAATCGTTCCATACTTCTAGAATCGTTCCATACTTCTAGAATCGTTCCATACTTCTAGAATCGTTCCATACTTCTAGAATCGTTCCATACTTCCAGAATCGTTCCATACTTCGTTTACCTTAATGACAGGCCTTTCAATTTTTTATGTCGTCTCCCCATCGCTTTCTGTGTCTGCCTCTACTTAATACTCCTGTTACTGTTCACTTTAGGAAGGTCTTTACGAGCCCTGAGGACCTTGTGGTAGGGCCATAGAGTTTAAGCTTGCGTTTTTTTGTACAGTAGTAAGCAGGTCATAGTGGGGTCTACTGCTGTATTAATCCTGCTTCAAATCTCCTCATTTGTGATAGGGTCTTTGTAAGTGATACCCAGGATCTCTGTTTCATTACTAGGATCCTTCCCTCTAGATCTGCAGTCAGCGTCCCAGATTCGCAAACATAAAAGAATGATAAATGTCTTACACAAATTCTTTCAAGTGGTTAACTTTTATATTTTATTCTTGGCTGTAAGGCACTGGCGGAACCAGGGGGGGGGGGGGGGGGGCGGTAGGGGAGATCGCCCCCCCCCCCACTCGGCCGACCCCCCCCCCCCCCGGAAGGGGTAGGGCGGACGAATTTTAGTATAGAATACACACAATTTGTATACGAATTTATTACTTATGTTAATAATATATACTAATTATTTGTATTTCAACCTATTTTTAGATTATTTCGCCCCCCCCCCAATCCAGTATGTTGGCCAATAAAAGGGTCGGGCGGGGGAAATGATTATCAAACCCGCCCCCCCCTCTACACTGTCTAGTGGGGGGGGGGCGGTCCAATTTATTTGTAGAAATTACAGCTTGCTAACAGTATCAATTAAATATCTATATGATTAAAACTTGTTCTTGATATTTTAACCGATCTCTGTATTATTATAAGGGAACCTTATAGCGCTGCCCCAGTTGTTTTGTTTTTCGCCGAAGGTTGAGAAATGCTGCTTTTTTTATTCTCATATATATATATATATATGTGTGTGTGTGTGCGCGCGCGCGCGCGTGCTGTACGCACGTTTATGCATAGGGTTAGGGTTTACTGGGCGTTAGGGTTAGGGTTTGGAAAAAAAATCGCCCCCCCCCCCCACTCCAAAGTTCTGGATCCGCTAGTGCAGTGTAAGCGTGGATTGGTCAGTTGGTAAATTGGGGGGGGGGGATTCTTTGTTTGGGTTACGTTATGACATCTGTGCTAATGATTTATTTCTGTTCATATATTTCCATTATTAAAAGCTGATACTATTTATGAAGCATTTTTTCTTTTCTAGACTCCCCCTTAGTTGCCTCATCAGTCATATTGTTTGTATATTTAAAGAATGAACTTCATGTTTGTTTAATAAACCAATATCGTGTGTACTAACATCGGCAGATAACAGGACTAAAAACACACATTCAGAGGCTGCTCCCAACAGTTCCACCAATGGGTCCGCAATGCAGAAACACCATTTCAAACGTTCATTTGTATTTGATATTATGTGTATTTATTTATTTAGGGCAGATTCTTAAATCTAAAAAAAAAATCATACCAGATTGTTATCTCTGATTACATTGTATTTACATCCGGTGTCACTGACTTTTGGGTCAAAGGTTCTAGCCTTAAAGATCACAGGTCAAATATAAAGTTTTAACTGCTTAGTGTTTAGCATTCTGTTGTATTGGTTTTTGTGAAAAAGATAATCACGCCCTTTAGCCCTTCATCTCACGAGATCTTTAGATCTACTGGTAATTCTTGACAGGTTAGTTGAGTCTGCTTAGAGTGTCAGAGTGAGACCTGGAGACGGGGAAGTCAACAAGTAGCGCGCGCGTGTGTGTGTGTGTGTCTGAAGAGGCGAATCTGTATGTTTGAGTTTGTTTATTGTACGTTCAATACAACATTAAAACAAAAAAACTCAATACACACAAACAAATTCAGAATTTCTTGTCAGCGAGAGAGAGTTAACTATAATCCAGAGAAAAGAGCTCGCTTCTGGACGCCGATGGATGAGCCAGGTATAGCAGTAACGTGAAAATGTCTTGTACGAAGTTTATTGTCACTTTAGAAGTAGGTTATGTAAACATTTCCTTCAAGTTTGCAATCTTTCATTGGTTCAATTTTTTTATGTCTCATTTTATTGCCTCAGCTTGTCTTTTTATAGTTGTTTTTTTTCCTTAAAAATAAAAACTGGTAGAAATTTTTTGTGAAAGAAATGCACTTTAGCTTTGAACTTGTGTGGTCCTTTTGAAACAAAATGTCATTTCATGAAGAGATGCAATGAAATGAAAGCCATTGAACATCCACAAAATGATGCTTCAAAGTTTCTCTAGTTCAAGTCTCTACGAAGGTCATATGAAGCACTAAGCACTGAAAGTTATTTAGTTCGGACCTCATGACAATAAGACATTTGATTTTGTGATGTTATGACATCGTTGTCATGCCTTTCGGTGTTTTGTGCATGTGATCCTTCAGTTGTGTTACGCATGTGGTCCATCATTTATGTTATGCATGTGGCCCTTCAGTTGTCTTATGTATGTGGTCCTTCAGTTGTCTTACGTATGTAGTCCTTCAGTTGTCTTATGCATGTAGTCCTTCGGTTGTGTTATGTATGTGGTCCTTCAGTTGTGTTACGCATGTGGTCCATTATTTATATTATGCATGTGGCCCTTCAGTTGTATTATGTATGTGGTCCTTCAGTTGTCTTATGTATGTAGTCCTTCAGTTGTCTTATGCATGTAGTCCTTCGGTTGTGTTATGTATTTGGTCCTTCAGTTGTGTTATGTATATAGTCCTTCAGTTGTCTTATGTATCTAGTCCTTCAGTTGTCTTATGTATCTAGTCCTTCAGTTGTCTTATGTATGTTCACTTTAGGAAGGTCTTTACGAGCCCTGAGGACCTTGTGGTAGGGCCATAGAGTTTAAGCTTGCGTTTTTTTTGTACAGTATTAAGCAGGTCATAGTGGGGTCTACTGCTGTATTAATCCTGCTTCAAATCTCTTCATTTGTGATAGGGTCTTTGTAAGTGATACCCAGGATCTCTGTTTCATTACTAGGATCCTTCCCTCTAGATCTGCAGTCAGCGTCCCAGATTCGCAAACATAAAAGAATGATAAATGTGGTTGTCTTATGTATGTAGTCCTTCAGTTGTCTTATGTATGTGGTCCTTCAGTTGTCTTATGTATGTAGTTCTTCAGTTGTCTTATGTATGTAGTCCTTCAGTTGTCTTATGCATGTAGTCCTTCAGTTGTCTTATGTATGTAGCCCTTCAGTTGTCTTACGTATGTAGTCCTTCAGATGTCTTATGTATGTAGTCCTTCAGTTGTCTTATGTATTTAGTCCTTCAGTTGTCTTATGGTATGTATTCCTTCAGTTGTCTTATGTATGTAGTCCTTCAGTTGTCTTATTTATTTAGTCCTTCAGTTGTCTTATGTATGTAGTCCTTCAGTTGTCTTATGTATGTAGTCCTTCAGTTGTCTTATGTATGTAGCCCTTCAGTTGTCTTATGTATGTAGTCCTTCTGTTGTCTTATGTATGTAGTCCTTCTGTTGTCTTATGTATGTAGTCCTTCAGTTGTCTTATGTATGTAGTCCTTCTGTTGTGTTGCCTACACCGAAACTGGTGTTGTGTACGTGATGTTTCAGTTCGTGCTGTGGTTGGTCTGAATAATATAGGCAACCCTTTCTGTGCTCTGGTGACCAGACACCTCATCATACGAGACATTTCATCATTACAACATTTCATCATTATAGCTATTCATTATTTAAGGCTAAGGTTAGGTTTAGGGTTAACGTGCTCAGTATGTTAATTACTTAATTACACCTACATGTATTTATGTTTGCAAAATGCACTTTATGCAATGATGAAATTTTATGGTGATGAAATGTTGCAATGATGAAATGTTATGGTGATGAAATGTTGCAATGATGAAATGTCTCGTATGATGAGATGTCAGGGAACCCTGTACTCTAGTGACACCATGGAAGAAACACACACAACACACACACAGACTGATGTGAGGGAGAACGGAGACATACTTTTTAGTTTGACGGAATTATCGAACACGCAACACTACGTTAGTGTGGGGGGGGGGGGGGGGGAGATCCCCTCTTTAGCTGGACTAACAAGGACGCAAGTTTAATCAGGAAAGGATTTAGTGAGTTCCCGAGACCTTTAATCTAGGAGTTTATTTTAGGTACCAGACGGCGCTACGAATGTTTTATTACCTGGATGAAACTAAGAGGTCAATGGGTGGGCGGAGGCATTATGCAATAATAGCGTTGATTTAGGGAAAACACTAAATGGATTATATTCCTTCTGAACACTTTGACCCAGAACTATAGTATTTTCAGGTGGTCAGCGAACAATCTATATATAAATTCAAATCCCTATAATGGCTAATCTTAATGTGCTCAGTTGAGCTCAATAGTCAGTTGTAGTGTGTCACCTCAAAAAAAAGGTTTGAGAAACCCTTGTATAGTAAATGTTTACAGAGCATGGTTAGTGAACTGATAACTGGATCGACTGTTGGATGAACTAGTTAAATCAAGAAATGTGTCACTATCAATGATTTACTTTCAAGATATTTAATCTAAGGGTTAAAAAAGTAACCATTTTTAGCGGCCCCCGGAAGGGGAAAAGACGCTATTAGTTTTGTGCGAAATGTCAGTCCGTCTGTCCGTCCGTCCCGTTTAGATATCGTAAACTAGAAAAGATATTGAAAATCCGACATCACAATATTTTAGACCATTCAAAGTTCTGATGCAACGGCTACTTTTTTTTTCTGAAAGCGAAAACTCTAATTTTGAAAATTATGCAAGCAGTTTTTTTTAAGAGAAAAAGCTAATTAGTATGCATTATAAGTTAGACCTAAATTAAAACGAATAGTAATCTTGTGAACTTAAATTTTCGTTTAATTTTTATTTTTTACTCGGTATGAATTTATGAGTAAGAGATTGAGCCTTTTAAAACAATTGCTTATAGTATGCTCAGAGCGCTTTGGCCCAATCTCATTTGTCGACCAGTGGGGGAGGGGGGTATCTAAGAATTGGTTTTCCGTGCTGCCTTTAGGGCTCAGTAAACGCTACTCTGCCCGAGTCGGGTGTCGAACCTCGAGCCCCCTTCTAGGTAGCCAAGACAGGCCAAGTTAAAAAAAAAACAATTACATTAATTATTAGACTTCAGTTAGGCCAGGAGAGGCGCGGTAAAGCGCTTGGATTCCGAACCGGGGGCCCCGGGTTCGAATCCTGGTGAAGACTGGGATTTTCAACTTCGGAATCCTTAGGCGCCTCTGAGTCCACCCAGCTCCAATGGGTACCTGATATTAGTTGGGGAAAAGTAAAGGCGGTTGGTCGTTGTGCTGGCTGCATGACACCCTCGTTAACCGTAGGCCACAAAAACAGATGAACTTTATATCATCTGCCCTATAGACCACAAGGTCTGAAAGGGGAACTAGTTAGGCCAGGTTAACATCTAACTTTGCATTCACTTTCACCTATCCTTTGATCTGCTGGACCGTTGGGGCACTACACAAGATCTGTCAACCTTCTTTCTCCATTCTTATCTCTCATTTGTCTTTGATATAATTTCATTTGGATGTTCTTTCTGAAAATATTGAAGCCTGCCTAGGTGGACCACTTCGGGGACCGATTTTGAGTTTGTGTTTCCACACAAACTGTCTTTGTAATCTTGTTTATAATACGTATGTAACAGGAGGCGCGGTGGTTGAGTTGTAAGGCTTTCAAACCGGAGGTCCCGGGTTAAATCCTGGTGGACTGGGATTTTCAATTTCTGAATCTTTAGGGCGGTTCTGAGTCCACCCAGCTCTAATGGTTACCTGACATTAGTTGGGGAAAAGTAAAGGTAATTAGTCGTTATGCTGGCCACATGACACTCTCGTTAACCGTTGGCCACAGAAAGAGATGATCTTTACATCATCTGCCGTATAGATCACAAGGTCTGAAAGGGGAAATGTGCTTTACTTTACTTTCATAACCATCTTGAACAGCACCATCTGTGACAGTACCATCTGTTTATGGTTTCGACTTAGCAGTCCGTTGAAATTTGATAACCCCTGCACTTAGTGAGTGACTATAATTGGATAACCTGTGCACATAGTGACTATAAGTTGATAATCTCTGCACTGAGTGAGTGACTATAATTGAATAAGCTATGCACTTAGCGAGCGACTATAAGTTGTTAAGCTATTCACTGAGTGACTAGAATTTAATAAGCTCGCACTGAGTGAGTGACTATAATTGGATATCTCTATACTTAGTGAGTGACTATAATTGGATATCACTGAACTTAGTGAGTGATAACCTCTGTACTAAGTGAGTGGCTATAAAAAAATTAAAATAAAATCAACAGTAATCACAGATTTGCTATTTGCTGACGACTTTGCCCTCAATGCCTGCTCTGAAAATGATCGGCAGAGCATCGTCAGTGAATTCTCAAGAGCATGCTCAGACTTTGGCCTTACCATTAGCACAAAAAAGACTGAAGTCGTATATTTGCCTGTTCCTGGGAAAGCCTACTCGGATCCAGCATCAAGATAAATGGACATGATATAAACGCAGTGGACAGATTTACATATCTTGGCAGCACACTTTCCAGAAACGGAAAAATCGATAATGAAATCGACCTGCGTATCGCCAAGGTCAGTGCATTCTATGACAGACTGTCTAAAAATGTCTGAAACAGACGCGGTATCACCACAAATACAAAGCTAGGGGTCTATATAGCCGTCATCCTCCCTACATTGCTCTATGTCTCAGAAACGTGGAAAGTGTACAGAAAACATGCAAAGAAACTGAACCACTTCCACATGACATGTCTAAGAAAAATACTGAATGTCAAATGGCAAGACAAAATACCAGATACTGAAGTCCTTCAAAGAGCGAGTCTGCAAAGCATTCACACAATCCTGATGCAGTCCCAGCTGCGATGGGCAGGACACGTCTGCAGAATGGAAGACCGCCACATCCCTAATCGTCTCCCGTATGGCAAATTAAGGGAACGAAAGCGCTCAACGAACGAAAGGCGGACAAAGAAAACACTTCAGGGACACTCTCAAAGATTCTCTTGAAGGCGTTCAGCATAGACCCAACCACCTGGGAGACAGAAGCACATGACAGAGCATCATGGCGTCGCACTGTGAAAACTGGCGCACAGGTTGCTGAGGAAAAGAGAGCAGCGCTGGCAGAAGAAAAACCCCAGAGAAGAAAAGCAAGGCCAATGACACTAGCTCCAGCTGGAATAACCTGCCCAGTATGCAGCCAAACATTCCGGGCTCACATAGGTCTCACCAGCTACAGGAGGAGGCATTAAACCCCAGTGCAAAGCCCTCAGCCCCCTGGATGACAAAGTGGTCATTATCGAACCACGATGGACGAACTATATATGTAAGTTGATAAGCTCTGCACTTAGTGAGTGACTATAATTGGATAAGCTCTCTACTTAGTGAGTGACTATAATTTGATAAGCTGTGCACTCATTCTACTATTTAGGTCACCAAATGAAATCAAGTCGTCAAGTCAGCTCTAAGCTTCCTTTTTGTTTCACTCTTCGTGGTAATGTTCAACTTCAAAGGAACTGCATCCTGGCATATAATTCAGTTCACACAAGTTAAAAGGGGCTTTGCCTTAACCTTTTTTTTTCTTGGGGAAATCATCCCATTTGGGGCTCCATGGTCAAGACTGACACCATCAACACTTTATCTACAAAACGTAATTGAAGAAGGCAAGAGCCTGACTAGAGACTGTCCTCGAAAGAAAAGTGTACTAATTCATTCATACTTAATTCCACATATATAGTCATTTACAAAAATAGAAATAAAGAATACAAACAAGAGTTACAATGTGTGTTTTAGTTCATTCAGTCAATAAGTAATTTAGTTCTTTAGTTATTCAGTTATTTGGTTATTTCGTTATTCAGTAATTTAGCTAGTCTAATCCACGCGAGATAAACCTTGTGAATTTAATGATCTCTAGAGTTTTTACAGTTCTGTATCCGGCTCTCTTATCACCGTTTGATTGTCTTCTGAGCTGAGCCGAAGGCTCTTCGAGCTCAAAGTTTGAAAAGAAAAAACCTGTTAGGTCGTCCAGCCGTAACAGTAAAAAAGAAAAACAAACCTGTAGAACACAGTTCTGTTTGAGAGCGACCCTAGTCAATGCCTATATAAAGCATTGCTGTATCCAATGTCTTCAGCCTCCGACACATGGCCGAAGGCCTAGGAGCACTGGGAGCCTCCGTCATCTTCCTTCTTTGTACCAAGCTAACCGTGGAGGAACCGCCATTTATGGAACGGTCCTTTGAGGAACGGCGCATGGATGTGTGACAGTTTTTTGTGAGGACTTTTTTACAACCCCGCCCGTGCAAGGGGTTGACTCTCGTCTACCCATGGGCATCCCCACGGGAGTTATGTTTTGCCATTCGTTTTGCCTAGCTATCTCCTCAAATAGCCGTTTCCACCCGGGTGCCACGATGAGGCAGAACAGCGAACCCGGGTCTCTTATCACCAACACTATCTGTAGAACTAGCAAATACATTGTTTTGTTCATTTTTCAAATAACAAGAGAATTTTTTTACAGTTAGTCGAACACTCACACATACACTCATACATACATGCATACATACAAACACATACACACACACAAAGCATCTGGCTGCTGGGAGGATGAGATAATTGATTGAAGTGTTTACATAATTTCATAGACTTTAACCAATAACCATAACCTCTTATCTCCACGAATATCTGGAGTTGTTGCTCTTGACGGTAATTGGAGTTTAACCTAAACATGGATGGACACATGTTGGGGTGTTTTATTCACTTTTTTAATGCGCGTGTTTTCTATGGAGTTGCTATGGAATATCTGTTGAAACCTTCATATCTAGATGTACATCTAGTCGATTGGAATGTTGCTAAGGATTATCTGTTGAAACCTTCATATCTAGATGTACATCTAGTCGATTGGAATGTTGCTATGAAATATCTGTTGAAACCTTCACATCTAGATGTACATCTAGTCGATTGGAATGTTGCTAAGGATTATCTGTTGAAACCTTCACATCTAGATGTGCATCTAGTCGATTGGGATGGAAGTCTTTAAAAGTGTTTGTTTTTTACTTTCTCTGAATACTGCGTGAGTTTATTTTATTTTTTGGTGTTCAGAATGTGATCAGGGGAATTACCGTGTCACGTGATCTAGATTCAGTTGCTGTGCACACATATGAACGGCTTATAGGCTTTTTTTAAAACACGTCTCTTATTAGCTGCCAACTCTTCATTGGTTTTGGGAATCAGGGTGGACACGGAGTCTGAAAATGTCTCTAACGATTTTTAAAGAACAGTGTTGGTCTATCAATAGGAACTAATTATTAGCTAATTGGGGAAACACTGAAAATTCTGGTATGGCCATTACAATTTTTCAATATACAATCATCTTAAAATTAATTTTGGCTTTCGCCTTTTTATTTTGAGCAAAGTGTCATCGAAAATTCCCGGACTTGACTCAAATGTTTCTTGGCACTCAGTAAAAAGGTTGAAAAAAATCAATAGACCTCCAGGAACATTTTGCGTTGTTTCTGATGTAGAAATCATTGGCTGGACTGCTGATAGAACTTGACTGCGCAAAGCTCACTGGAAAGAAATCTTTGCAATGTGAGAAATTATAGATGACTATCATCTTCCTAAAGAGTCGATTTAAGAAAATAACTTGTTCGTTATATGTTTTGTCTTTGGTCTATAGTTTGATATCTCTGTGCACGGTCAAAGTAGCATCCAATAAGTTAGGTACTGTGGTACGTGGAGCCCTAGGGGTCCTCAAGACAAACGTAGTGGATCCCAGAAAGAAGAAAATTGTATAAGATAACTTCTTCGCTAAAAGCCAGTTTATCCTATTTGATAATCTGAATAATAATCAACTCGCCACGCACTACTGTTTAATATGTCTATTATTACTAAACTAAAGGTTTAAAGACATTCTTCATTTGGATATTTCCGAATGGACAATGAGCCCTTAAACTCATATCCTACTAACAGATTAATCCATAATAAAGTAATACAGGAGCGTCTTACCGAGGGAAATTAAACCCATGTCTGAAAAAAGAATATACAAAATTCTATTTTTTAAAAAATTCCAATTTGAAATCAAGCAATTTGGGTAGAGAAGTTGTTGACTGCTTCCGCATCTTCTTATCTGGTTAAATATGGGTTTATTGCAATAATGAACCTCATCATAAATAAAAGAAACCGACAAGAAATTTGTGCTCACTTGAGATTTGCTGGTTGCTAATTACAAACATTATAAACACACACATAAAATCTCATTCAAGTCCTTAATTTTTTTAATTTTATTTTAAACAAAAGTTCAAATCTCAATAAGCACTCCTTCAATAAAATGTTTTTTTTACATGTGTAACCTATGTACTATATACTGGGCGTTTATGTTGTGTTTTTTTCACTTAGTGGTCCGTTGGCAATTTTAGACTATATAAAGGGGTCCCCGAGTCAAAAACAAGTTTGAGAACCTCAGGCCTAGAGCACCAGAAATTGAAGGGTGCTTCATTATACGTGTTACCAACCAGTCGTTCACTTAAACAGTCTAAACTCTGGACGTTCACCTGGTTGACACTTTGGTGAGTCAACTATCGGTCGATTACTTTTCATCGCCGACTCTAGGACGCAACTATTTCTGGTAATTACTCAAAGCACCATTAAATTAAGGGCGCAATTAAAGATTTTTTGTTTTAACTTTTTCGTTGAGTAAAACTGTAAAAAAAAATGTATTAATTGAAAAACAAAAAGATAAAAATGCCCCGAGGAGTAATGACTTGTAAAAAGTCAATGATTTGTTCCCGTATACATTCAGAATCAGTTGTCAAGTCCAGAGTGACCAGAAACAGTGTACATTTCGAATCAAGTTTCACTGGTCAAGTCTGAAGTGACCAGAAACAGTGTACATTTAGAATCAAGTTTCACTGGTCAATTTTAGAGTGACCAGAAACAGTGTACATTTAGAATCAAGTCTCACTGGTCAAGTTTAGAGTGACCAGAAACAGTGTACATTTAGAATCAAGTTTCACTGGTCAAGTCTAGAGTGATCAGAAATAGTGTACATTTAGAATCAAGTTTCACTGGTCAAGTCTAGAGTGACCAGAAATAGTGTACATTTAGAATCAAGTTTCACTGGTCAAGTCTAGAGTGACCAGAAACAGTGTACATTTAGAATCAAGTTTCACTGGTCAAGTCTAGAGTGACCAGAAATAGTGTACATTTAGAATCAAGTTTCACTGGTCAAGTCTAGAGTGACCAGAAATAGTGTACATTTAGAATCAAGTTTCACTGGTCAAGTCTAGAGTGATCAGAAACAGTGTACATTTAGAATCAAGTTTCACTTGTGACTCATTGGTTTTGTGTTGTTTAAGTTCCAATTCATAAATTTCATTATTTGGGAAATGAAACGAAATAAATAATTTTATTCTTAAGAAACAGTGAAACATAATTAGTTTTGTTACTTAACTCAATTTTTATTTCTTTTTATATTCTTCTGATGGAGTATTTTTTGAGCCCATAAGATGACGTCATATACTGACAAAAGAAAGATACGATTCAAAGCGGGTTACAATTAAATATAAAGTTTAATCTAAGGACTTGAAGAAGTAAAAATTAAAATTCTAACATTTCAGAAAAACGATTTGAAAAAGAAATATGAGAGTTCACTATTTAGTTTTATATTATGTTCAATAGTTACGTTTATACTGATATAATGTTTAGGTTCAATATTTAGTTTTATATTATGATCAGTTCATTATTTAGATTTACATGTACATACAAAATATTTATAGCTTGAACTGCTACCTACTAGCTGAAGCTTCTATATGTAGTGTATTTATGTAGCAAAATGTAGTAACATATAGTAGAATCTATAGAAGCATGCATCAGTATGTTGTTGCATATAACAGTACATAGCAGTATTTATAAGTATGTAACATTATCTAGTAGCATGTAGTAGATGTAGTATTTTAGGTCCCTAAACTATAAAGTAATGAACAACTAAATTATTTACGTACTCTAATTGTAGTGAATGGTATATAAATAACTATTTGTTGAACAGGCAGATATCTCTTGGAGTTCTTGTAGAGACTAAAACTCTGGATTGAAGTTCTAAATTCTAAACGTGACCAGACTAAAACTCTGGATTGAAGTTCTAAACTCTAAACGTGACCAGACTAAAACTCTGGATTGCATTTCTAAATTCTAAACGTGACCAGACTAAAACTCTGGATTGCAGTTCTAAATTCTAAACGTGACCAGACTAAAACTCTGGATTGCAGTTCTAAATTCTAAACGTGACCAGACTAAAACTTCAATCAGGGATAGATGGAACAAACAAACAAACAAAAAGCGGTTGGTCGTTGTGCTGGCTGCATATCACACTTGTGAACTGTTTAAATATCTTCCTATATCAGATAAACATTAAGAACTTGAAGTTTTTCGCAGCCTCGCGTACTTCTAAATGAAATCTGCCCAGTTTCACTAACGGGCGCTCCTACTTTTGAGGAAATAAAGGTGGCCGAGCGTTTAAAGCGAACCTCTGCGTTTCGAACTCTACACGAAATTTCGACTTTCATTTCTAGTCGGGTGCCTGCCATTTGTTAATGAAGTGAGGCACAAGGAGTGGTAGTTCGGTACTGCCTGCACTTATTTCCCTTGACACACACCAAAACGAATGCCCTAAGTGGTGTCCCAACGATTACCTCAACCTCTTCCCCTCCCTTCAGCCACGCTTTTTTTTCTCTCTGAAAGTTTTCTTCATTAAGTGAACACATTTAGTTCCTCCAGAAAGGGGTAAAGACACTATTAGTTTTGTGTGGCCTGTCTGTCCGTCCGTCTGTCTGTCCGTCCGTCCCGTTTCGATCTCAAAAACTAGAAGAGAAAATGAAAATTGGACATCATGATCATTCAAAGTACTTTTTCTTTTCCGAAAGTGAACCATCTAATTTTTACAATTACACATGCAAGCAGATTTTTCAAAAAACTACGCAACTTTTCAATGAAAAATTTTTTTTAAAAGGTCATGGACTTCTTCATTAATAAATCTAGCTTCATTCATAGATTCGCGCATTGGTACAAAAAATTTGCATCTAAGGTCACAATGGTAAAAGTATCAATGGATCATTATAAAATATATTTTCCATTTATTAACTAACTCATTGAATAGAATACTGATTCAAATGTTATTTAAAAAAAAGAATTTTTAAACGAACTTCGATTTAGTTATAAATTTAAAAAATAACCAATTACTTCTATAGCGCGCAGTTTTGACATATCCTCATTATGGGGACTACACTTGACAGTGACAGTCGAAATAAGATTAAATAGAGCCCAAATCTACATAATTATAATACGAGTTCTAGTCTAGATATAGTAGACTCTATATCAAGATTCTATATCTAGTTCTAGATCTAGATATAGACTTAGATCTAACTGTAGATCTAGACTTAGAGACTTAGATCTATTTCTAGATCTAGGGCAATCTAGGCCTAGATCTCGTTCTAGACCTAGATCTTTAATCTAGATTTAGATCTAAAACTAGGTCTAGATATTACTAGATCTATGTCTAGTTTGTATGACAAATGACAATGGAGATAGTAATTTTTATTTGCGAGGGGAAAGTCTGGTTGCCTGGTCGTGCGGTTTGCACGCTGGACTGTCGTAAAGATTTATCGATGGTCCCGGGTTCAAACCCTGCCCTCTCCCATCCCCCGTCGTCCTGCGGGAGGTTTGGACTAGGAAGTAATTATCTTCAACTCTGAAGGAACATCCGAAACATGTAAAACATTTTACTGTTGATTAAAGTGGGTCAAGAATTATTTTTTTCGTGTTGCCAATTTATCAAATTTTGTTAGAAGAATAAATCTTTTTTAGTTTCTCCTTTATTACAATGTAACATGTTATTAATTAATTTGAATGTATGGATAAGGTTAATAATTATTATTTTAAAAAAATATAAGTGTTCGCTAAATGAATATATGGAGATGCTGTGACTGAGGTGTAAAAACCTTGGAACTGGACGTCCCTTGTTCGAATCCTGGTGAAGACTCTCGTTGGACCACTTCTGGGGCTGATTTTGAGCTTGTGTTTCACACAAACTGTCTTTTATAACCTGGTTGTTTTTTGTTTGTTTTTTCGCTCTTCTCAAAGACAAGTTTGGATTGTTGTGTAGTTAAAATATAGTCTCCCCTTTTACTGAATTCAGAAGTGCTTGAACGCCCCCGTTTGATTATTAATTTGCAAAAAAATGTTAGAGGTCAGTAGAGAGGTTTGAAAATATACAAAAAGTGTTTCTTGTCTTCAGGTTGGTTGAAGCAAACAACCAACGACTTTTGAAAGAAATGGATTACGTCTGATTAAATCTGTTGTATTGAACTCAATATTAACAAACAGATAACTAAATTTTATTAATAGTATTTAACATGAAGCTTGTAACTTATTATTTAACCCCTTTTAATGTCTTATTTGGTATTTATATCCTCTCAAACATTCGCTTCTCCATTGTACAGGAAGGAACAAGAAGTTACAATTGGAATGATCCTTGCTTGTTTTTAACTTTTCCTTATTCTTGTTTCTTAAAATGTCGACATTCTGTTTACACAACAAAACAACCTTGACATTGGCCTTGACGCTTATTATTGCGTGACGCACATTTAATCTCAACAACCAAGTTCGAGATTGAAAAAAATATTTCCCCATCGCTTGCTTCATGCTTGATAGTTGTGCAACGTCTACTTTTAGATTCTGAACGCTTGCCTTTTGTTAATACAATTAGGTTTTTGTATTGTATGCACACATGTATAAACCATTTTAAAATAAGATAAAGTACCTGTTTATGTTTTTCAACAGTTCACAATGGTTGGATCTACTCCATCTGTCCATTGTGGGAGTACAACTGACCCGCCTGTTCGTGTGTGTGAGTTTTGTTTTCTCGTTTTGACAATTAGTGAGATCAAGTTAAGCTAACAAGGAAAACAATGGGTTTTTTTTTAGTAAGGTCCAAAGTGAATGTTTATGTTGAACTAACACGCAAATACACACACACACACACAAACAGACTAATTAAACAATGACGTACTGAAACAAACAAGAGAATCTATGACAGTCTAGAACTCACAACGACATTTACAGCAGAGGCAACGTTAGTAGGGTTGATGTATATTATCAACCCCCCCCCCCGGGTGGCACTCCCGGCCACTCCATCCCAATAAAAAAATATGTGTCTATAAAACTGTTTGCGCTTTTAAAATTCCAGATTGGTGTAAAAATCCAAAGTTTTATGTCCATTAAAAAAAAAATCTTTTTTTTTTGCACTGCAGGTTAATTGTGTATGCTTGCAAGGTAAGAATGTCATTTAAACGTATCTAAGAGTAACTATCAGTAATTAGAGATTATACCTGCTGCTATCAAGTAATTCTAGTAATAATAGGAAAATTGTAGTTTAACTGAGTTATTATCTGCATGTGTCTAGAGGCTATAGTGTCGAAAGGTCATTTTCCTTGTTTGACTATAGTAGCTATAGAATCTGCAATGTATATGTCTTGGTAGATTGTTTACTTTTATCATGTTGAAAAAAACAACAAGACATTGGTTCTTGCTTGCAGTATTATTTTACGACAAGAACCAACATGAGTTCTTTTCTCATCTTTCATTTACAAACGCAACTCTTTGTATTGGTACAAGAACTGGTCTTGTTCTTTCTGGGTTTTATTTCTATATTTTATTTTGTGTAAATTGGAAATGGCGAGAAATTGGAAGAAGTTTGGGGCCAAAAGTCTCTGGTTCATTACTGATGCTGGAACTTGGAGTCACGTCACAACTGATGAATGATGAGTGAAGATGAAGATATAACTGCCACACATTGTTATGTGTGTATGCTTGTATAAGGGGAGGAGCTTGGCGCTCAATGTGTTAAGAATAAATTTTCTGGATTGAGCTTGGTTTATTCTCCAAGTCTGTTGACAGGGTGGGCTGAGGTGACGGAGCAGTACTTAACAAACCTGCTTCTCGGGAGTCACAAGCCACAATTACAACTTGCGGAGATTTAAAAACTTTATAACTAAATATAATATGAATGAATGAAACACGGGTTTAAAAACAAGAACAGTTTCTCAATGGTTTGGTGTTGTTCACATTCATTTCATGTTGCTCAATGCTTAATCTTTCCATTTAACATTTGTTTCAACATGATGTCAACTGTATTTTTATACATAGAATATTGTCTTGTGGGTAATTTGGAATGACGTCCATCTAATTACTACAAACAATTTTGAGTGATAACCAAGTGAACAGTTGGCAACAACGAACTGGATTGCAAATCAGTACAATTAAATCGAATTTGAAATGTGACTTTTGCTTCTGAATTGTTTCTTTTTGTACGAATTTTTTTTATCCACAAGCAACTTGTTCCTGCCTCTCTACTTTGATTCAGTGCTTAGTAAGCTCTCGAAGTATTGACTCGCTACAACGAATTGTGCTTATTTCGTCAATAATTTTAAGCTTTATGCAGTGATTTTTTTTGTAAAAAATAAAATAGGTGCCGGTAACCAGTGATTAGGTGCCGGTACTTATTGGTGGATTGCCAAACTTTAAACTATTAATTTCAATTTATCACTGTCAGTAAGTGTTTGCTTTTTGTTTAATCATCTGTCAAAGTTTCACTGAAAGACAACAGTCTGTTTACACTTTATTTAAATTGTTGAGTGGGATTTTTGTATCTCTGGTTATATGTAATATATATATAAGTGTGTTATGAAAATTGTATTCTGTATCGGTTATCGTTCTTATGTTTACATGTGATTGTAACTCGTCCGTGAGAATGTGTTCACGAAATGAGTTGTGTTGTCATTCAGTGTATTAAAGCCATACTATACAGACATGGTTTTTGACTCTCTCATCTTTATGTTCATAACAATTTAATACACTGAATCCAAAATTGTGAAGTTGTAAGAATTTCGAAATGGATAGGATATTTCGGCCAGAGAAGTTTGACGTCGAGCCCACAGCCCCTCAAGCAGCAGAGCATTGGCAGCACTGGTATGAAACCTTTAAAAATTTTATATCAGCAGTATCAGTAGATAATCTTGATACTAAGAAACTACTGATAAACTATATCTCTTCTGCTGTATATCAAATGATACTTGATTAAGAGACATTTGATGAAGCAATCCAGACTCTAAATGGCATCTACATTCAACCAAAGAATGAGGTGTTTGCTAGGCACAGGTTAACTACTTGCAAACAAGAGCAAAGTCAAACTATAGACGCTACATGCAGAAATTAAGAATTCTATCCAAAGATTGCAACTTCAGGGCGGTGAATGCTGAACAATACAGAGAAGAGGCTATTAGAGATTAGTTTATCAATGGCCTAGTATCCAACAGCATTCGAATACGTCTACTTGAAAAGACTTTTTTGCGTTTAAAGGACGCCTTCGAGGAGGCTCGCTTACTAGAACATGCTTATCAGCACTCATTACTGTATGAATCATCACAGCCGGAAACGAATAGTGCGGCAACTACTCCCACCAATTCTTCGGCCTCACCCTTGCCAAATGTTACAATTCCTCGAAATGCTCCTAGCCTATTTAGTAATCTGTCACCAAAATGTACCCAGTGGCTACAAGGTCTCGCAGATACTCAATTCCAGATAGAAAGTTTATAGAGAAGGAAATTCAACAACTAATAAAGGATGAAATTATTGAACCATCTAAATCTCCCTGGCGTGCACAAGTCCTAGTCACAACAAATGACAGACAAAAGAAAAGAATGGTTATAGACTACAGCCAAACCATAAACCGGTTCACTCAACTAGACGCCTACCCTATGCCTAGAATTGATGAACTAGCAGAAAAGATTTCCCAGTACTCTGTATATAGCTCTTTAGACCTGAAAAGTGCATACCATCAGATTCCTATAAAAGAAGAGGAAAGGCCATTCACAGCCTTCGAAGCATGTGGGAAACTGTATCAATTCCGTCGGATTCCGTTTGGCGTTACGAATGGAGTCGCCTGTTGTCAGCGTACGATTGACAAAATCATCGAAGACGAACGACTCACTGACACTTTTGCTTATGTGGACAATGTGACCATCTGCGGTATGGACTCTGAATCACACGAACGAAACCTACAGCGATTTCTTGATAGTGCTCAAAAGTATGGAATCACTTTTAATGAAACAAAACGGTCGTTAAATGTCTCAATGAACTATTCGCCCTATTTGGATTTCCAGTGTACGTCCACATTGACAAGGGAACTTCGTTTATGTCTACAGAGGTGCAGCATTTCCTCCACGAGAGAGGAATTGCAACCAGTAGAACGACCCCTTACAGCCCGAGAGGGAACGGACAAATAGAGAAACTTAACGGGACTTTATGGAAAGCCATCACCTTGGCTCTACATTCTAAGGAATTGGACATAGCCAAATGGGAACTAGTACTAAATGATGCTCTGCAATCCATCCGGTCATTACTATGCACTGCAACTAACAGGACACCACAGGAACGACTTCTTGAGTTCAACCGAAGAAGTGGTTTTGGGACATCCTTGCCAACGTGGTTGACCAGTCCTGGTCCTGTCCTTCTGAAGAAGAACGTTAGATCATCTAAATACGATCCCATAACAGAGGATTTGGTAACATGCAACCCTCAGTACGCTGTTATCCGAACACCAAACGGCCGAGAGGAAACTGTCTCATTACGAATGTTAGCCCCTAGGGAGGAACAACAAGTTATAGAAAATGAGAATCAGAGTAGAACAGAGCTTGATATTGGCTGCCCCGTCCAAAGCTCACCTCCCAGGAATCAACCGACTGATTCTATCATGCCTGAAGAAACCACCAGCACCACCAAAGACATAGCCAGACCGTCCGAAACTCAAGCAGATGAAACCACACATACATACAATCATAGAGTAAGGAGAACTAGGTCCAACTATAAAGTGTAAAAGCTCATCAGCTTACTAGAACTATTATTTTAGTTATTATTATTAGTTTATTCTACTACTTTCATTCGGCTTTGTTGACTTTAATGTGATATTTGATCTATCATGATATATTTTAATAAGCTATTTGATTTACCATGTTATATCAACATGTTACATAATTTCATGCTATTCTACATTGTTGTTTACTTGAATCTATTATTATTCTACACTTACTTAATTCTTTTATTGTTTATAATACTAGTTAGCATAATTTGAACCGGGGGTGAGTGTTATGAAAATTGTATTCTGTATCGGTTATCGTTCTTATGTTTACATGTGCTTGTAACTCGTCCGTGAGAATGTGTTCACGAAATGTGTGTTGTGTTGTCATTCAGTGTATTAAAGCCATACTATACAGACATGGTTCTCGACTCTCTCATCTTTATTGTTCATAACAAAGTGTTAAGTTGTAGTCTATGAGTTGTAGAACCAGTACCAGTATTATATCTAGTTTTAATTATGAGCTTGAACGAAGATAGTTAACTTGTATAATTTTATTGAACAATGTGTATTTTATTGAAGTGTCTCCTAGTTCCAGAATTAAAGCTTTGTATTTATTGTTAATGGATCTTCATGGTTTGAATTAATAGTTGAATTTGAATCTCTAGCATGAAGATCTTATTGGAGTATTTATTGATTGATTGAAATAGAAAACTACATTTAAGATGTTAATTTTTAAAAAAAAACGCATTGTCTGATCAACGTAATCTTACAATAACATCAACCTTATCTTTGCATCAAAACAAAAGATCTTCACATCTAGTACTCAAATAAAAGTGATCTTCACATATTAAAATAATTTCATAGATTTTGTTTTAAGAGATTACAGTGAAAATGTGGGTTTATTAGACATTTATGTTGTGAAAACTTATAATAAGATTAATTGAACTATTAGCAATATGTTTTCAAATGTTTACACACTCAGTGGTATATTCTGCATGAATATACCATAATAAAAAATGAACAGCAAAATATAATGAAGTCTTTTTTCTAGCAAAAATAAGGGGCGGCATTTTTTGTTTTCCCACTCTAGCACCGGCACTGTCATAGTGCAAGTTTTTGTATTTTATTTAAACTTAAAAGATACTTTCTAAGATTCAGTTAAATCAAGGAACAAAAATTTAGAGGAAAAGTTGTTTGTTAGCGCCCCCGAATGGGAAAAGACGCTATTAGTTTTGTGTGAGATGTCTGTCCGTCCGTCCCGTTTACATCTCGTAAACTAGAAAAGATAGTGAAAATCCGACATCATAATATTTTAGTCCATTCAAAGTTCTGATGCAACGGTTACTTTGTTCTTTTCTAAAAGCGAAAAATCTAATTTTTTAAATCACTTATGCTAACAGTTTTTTTATAAAAATACTCCACTTTTACAACTATTCACTATTAATAGTAACAAACACTGGAGGCTCTTTAATGGGGGCGGTGACTATTTACCATATTTTAAACACATTCATGCAAACGGTTTTTCAATTTTTTGTCAAAAAAAATTTTTGTTTACATTTGTATTGCTAAGTTATGTAAGTTCTGTCCTACTAACTACTAGATTTACACACACAAAAATTTTACTTTTTTTTCGAAGAGAAAAAATCTATTTAGTATGCATATAAGTTGAATAAAATCTAAAACGATACGGCGGAACTGGAGAAGCACTTTACTAGATGTATGAAACAGTAGAGGGGCAGATATTGGCTCAGACCACCTCCTAGTTGTTACCAAACTAAAAATGAAGCTGGCCAGCAATAAAACAGAAAGAAACAAAAGGAAAAATTTTGACCTAGACAAGCTCCACAACACCTAGATTAAAAAAGAATTCCAACTTTCCCCTAAAAATAGATTTACTGCGCTACAAGATGAGGCCGAACAAACCGTTGATAAATCTTGGCAAAATTTCAAAGAAATTATTACTGAAACAAGCAATGAAGTACTAAGCTTTAACCCAAGAAGAAAAAACAGTGGATTAGTGTTGAGACATGGAAATTAATCGAAGAGAGGAAATGCGCTAAACAGGCAGTTAACCTAGCAAAAACAAGAAACCACAAGCAACAATCAAAACAAGACTAACAAGCAGTTAAAAAAAAAAGTCACCAAAATGATCAGACAAACGATCATTTTACAATAATCTCGCAGAACAGGCAGAAGAAGCAGCAGGTAAAGGAGATATAAAACAACTATACAAAATCACCAAATTTCTCAGTACCAAAAAGGCTAATTGCTATGTTCCAGTCCGAGACAAACACGGAAAACTACTCTCTTCAATAAATGAACAACTTGTAAGATGGAAAGAATATTTTCAAGAAGTGCTCAATAGACCTAAACCACGAAATCCACCAGATCTAAATGCAGGACTAACACTAGACATCAACATGGAAGAAGTAACAAAAGAAGAAATAAGGAATGCACTCAAACAAATGAAGACAGGTAAAGCTGCTGGAAGTGACAACATACCACATGAAGTCCTAAAAGAAGTTGGAAGTGAAATAGTTGACCAAATGCACAAACTATTCCACAAAATTTGGTTAACAGAAACACCTCCGGGTGAGTGGAAAAAGGGCTTGCTAATAAAAATACCAAAGAGTGGAGATCTGTCACAATGTGAGAAATGGCGAGGCATCACTTTGTTGTCAGTACCAAGCAAGATTTTCAGCAGAATCTTACTAAACAGAATAAAGGGAGCATGCGATGAACACCTAAGGGAAGAACAGGCCGGAATCAGATTAATTGTAGAACAATGTGTCGAATGGCAATCTCCTATCTATGCAACATATGTCGACTTTGACAAAGCTTTTGATAGTGTCGACAGAGAATGTATCTGTACTGTAATGAGACATTACGGGATCCCCAATAAAATAATAACCATAATCAAGAACCTTTATGATGGTTTCACCTGCCAAGTAACCCACTGTGGCAAGCTGTCAGAGGAATTTCCAGTCATAACAGGAGTCAAACAGGGATGCCTTCTTTCATCACTCCTGTTCCTTCTAGTATTGGATTGGGTCACAAACGAAGCCTACTCTAACGCAGGGAAAGGAATCCAATGGACTCTCACACAAAAGCTGGAAGATCTGGCATTCGCTGATGACAAAGCCCTATTATCACACAGACTATAGGATATACACTGGTATGACAAAGTAGAAAACACCAAGCTGTGGGAGATGAGTGGTCAGAAAAATATAGAAGTGCAGATCTTAGAGAGGAAGTGAAGATGGATTGGACAAATCCTTAGAAAAGATACCAGCAACAGAGCTAGGCAGGCCTTAGAGTGGAACCCCCAGGGAACAAGACGCAGAGGAAGACCATAAAGAACATGGCGACGCAGTGTACTTGAAGACGCAGAGAAGACCGGGAAGAGCTGGGAAACCATAAAAAAAACTAGCAAGAGACTGTGGAGAGTGGCATGTTTTTGTTGAGGCCCTATGTTCCATGAGGAACTCAAAGGAGTAATGATGAGAGATTGACCATTTACAAAGCAATTAGATAAATTAGATATTCATCAAAAGACATCGGTTAGGCCAGGTTCACATCTAACTTTACATTCACTTTCACCTATCCTTTGGTCTGCTGGACCGCTGGGGCACCACACAAGATCTGTCAACCTTCTTTCTCCATTCTTCTCTTTCAATTGTCTTTGATGGAATTTAATTCTGATGTTCTTTCTGAAAATACTGAAACCTGACGTTTTACCTGCCTGGGTGGACCACTTCGGGAGCCGATATGGGTCTGTGTTTCCACACAAACTGTCTTTGTAACCTTGTTGTTGCATATTTTAGAATTTTACACTTAAAATGCACAGATTTCTTTTTGCACTAATAGTTTTTTTTTCCCCTTCGTTTTTCGTAATTTCAAAACTTTTGACTTCACGATTTGACTCAAAGTTTTACTAGAAAAAGTTACGTTCTTGTTTTTATGTCATCTCAGAAGGTCAACAAGAAAGAAGAAATACAAATCCCTTTCTATTACTCACAACACAGCGACAACCTCATTGGACATCCAGAGTTGAACTTGGGGAATTGGTCAATGTACCGAGCTCATTTAATGTATGGGTCAGTGGAACTGGAGGACTATTTATGTGTACTGAACTTAAGTAGTGTATGGGTCAGTTAAACTGGAGGACTTTGTCAATATATTGAACTAAAGTAATGTATATTTGTCTTTTACCGATGGTGGAAGGTCAAATAACATGACATGTACACAAAATTGCTGTTACCCACTTATGGCCTAAACAATCGTAATTCCTATCTCTTGTGATTTGACCAGTGCATTGAACCAAAGACATACGTACAAGTCATTGTGACACAGTCATGTGTATGACTCATAAACTCTGTGTGTGTGTGTGTGTGTATGACTCATGAAGCGCGTGTGTTCTCATATATAATGTACACTACACGATGGTGAGTGCAGTCAGTATCAGTGTACTCAGTATGCATGTGTTCTGATAACCTAACTGTAATGACTTCTCACACGAGGCAACTGTTTAGGACACGAAATTAATCATTGACGAATACCGGATCAGAGAGATTTGTACAGGTCTGCTGTCACTTACTAAATCACAGAGTTTTTAACAATGATCACATTACAAACATCTATACTATAATATGTCAGATTATCTGAAACTTCGAGAACAAACATTTTCTACAACAACAAAAAAATTCCTTCAGTAATTCTGAAAAGGTAATGAAATAGTAAAAAAAAACCTTCTTCCTGCACGCCCCCCCCCCCCCAAACATTGCAGAATGTTTTAAGCGGCCTGTTCGATGTTCATCGAATTACTTCCCTTATACGTTGTATTCAGACCTCAATGACTTCCTATAAGTTGTATTCAGACCTCAATGACTCCCTATAAGTTGTATTCAGACCTCAATGACATCCTATAAGTTGTATTCAGACCTCAATGACTTCCTATAAGTTGTATTCAGACCTCAATGACTCCCTATAAGTTGTATTCAGACCTCAATGACATCCTATAAGTTGTATTCAGACCTCAATGACTTCCTATAAGTTGTATTCAGACCTCAACGACGTCCTATAAGTTGTATTCAGACCTCAATGACTCCCTATAAGTTGTATTCAGACCTCAATGACTTCCTATAAGTTGTATTCAGACCTCAATGACTTCCTATAAATTGTATTCAGACCTCAATGACTTCCTATAAGTTGTATTCAGACCTCAATGACTTCCTATAAGTTGTATTCAGACCTCAATGACGTCCTATAAGTTGTATTCAGACCTCAATGACGTCCTATAAGTTGTATTCAGACCTCAATGACTTCCTATAAGTTGTATTCAGACCTCAATGACTCCCTATAAGTTGTATTCAGACCTCAATGACATCCTATAAGTTGTATTCAGACCTCAATGACTTCCTTTGGTACATAGTGATCCAAAAATGTTAAATGAGAACAAAATGTTAGGATTCAAATTGCTTTGAACTTTCTAGCGGTTTTAGCTTAACTTGAGAGCTTCACAGAATCGACATGGAACCTCATTGATTTCTTAAGTCTATTAGTTGCTATGTACTGAAGTTACGAAAACTGGTACCTTCATAGATCTCTTGCTTTACCAAACTTGCTACTATCTCCACATCAAGAGTTTAGACCTAATAGTACATTTACCGACCACAAGTACATAAGCATAGATCATATTCACACACGCACAAGCAGACCCACACACAATGACAGAGACCAACGCGTAGATCATGATTTACTTCTAGTCTGTCTGTCTCACCAACCTAAGCTTGCGTAACGCACTGGAACTTGGACTCATAAAAAGCCTTCAAGTCCTAAACCTTTTTGTTGTCTTTGTGCCGTGCCAGAGTATACTGCAATAGTATAGGATACACTTGTATCTTCTCTTTTCTAGCCATAGTGCCTGTTTATAAGTATTCGATGCAGGGGCGGACAGGCTATATGGGCATTCGGGGCGAATAACCGGTGGGCCGATACCCAAATGGGCTGGTAGGGCCACCGAAATGGCCCCATGGATGCCACTATGACACTATTGAATCGTTAAAGGTTTTATAACATTCTTTTGTAAAAGTGACCCTTTGAGCGTCGTGTTTAAAATAACATCTTTTACAGACTCTACAGTCTAATAGTAATTTAATCGAACACATTTTCCGAAATAATATAATAGCCTACACACGTAGACAAGAGACGCGGTGGCTGAGTGGAAAAGCTTGGATAACGAACCGAGGGGTCCTGGGTTCAAATCCTGATGAAGACCGAGATTTTTAATTTCAATCCACACAGCTCTAATGGGTACCTGACATTAGTTGGGGAAAAGTAAAGGTGGTTGGTCGTTGTGGTGACCACATAACACCCTCGTAAATAGTGGGCCACAAAAATAGATGACCTTTAAAGAAACAGATAACCTTTACATCATCTGCCCTATAGATCGCAAGGTCTGAAGGGGTACTTGATCAAACTTATTAAAATGATTTTGAGGACAGGTAGAACCTGATGCCCATCATATTATATACAAGATATGGCCGTATGGTATGGAAATGTCCGGGCCAATTTTGACACCCAGTCCGCACCAGTTTCGAGGGTACATATTTAGCCGCCCCGAAAGGTTGGAAAGCCGCTAATAGTTTCGTGTGGGCTGTCTGTCCTTATGTCCGTCCCGTTAAGATCGCAAAATCTAGATAACATATTTAAAAATCTGATATTAATTCTATTTTAGATATTGCAACGTTCTGGAGCAACGGCTCCTTTTTTTTTCGTTTTTTTAAAGCAATTTTAAAACATATTTCTAAACTCAAAATGTTTTCATTGTACGCTTAGATGTACCGTTGTACACTTAGATGTATCATTGTACACTTAGATGTATCATTGTACCCTTAGATGTATCATTGTACACTTAGATGTATCATTGTATGCTTAGATGTATCATTGTACCCTTAGATGTATCATTGTACACTTAGATGTATCATTGTATGCTTAGATGTATCATTGTACCCTTAGATGTATCATTGTACCCTTAGATGTATCATTGTTCGCTTATTAGATGTATCATTGTACCCTTAGATGTATCATTGTACACTTAGATGTATCATTGTGTGCTTAGATGTATCATTGTACCCTTAGATGTATCATTGTACACTTAGATGTATCATTGTATGCTTAGATGTATCATTGTACCCTTAGATGTATCATTGTACCCTTAGATGTATCATTGCATGCTTAGATGTACCATTGTACGCTTAAATGTACCATTGTACGCTTAGATGTATCATTGTACGCTTGCATGTATCATTGTACGCTTAGATGTATCATTGTCTGCTTAGATGTATCATTGTACCCTTAGATGTATCATTGCACCCTTAGATGTATCATTGTACGCTTAGATGTATTATTGTACGCTTAGATGTATCATTGTACGCTTAGATGAATCAATGTATGCTTAGATGTATTATTAGAAAGGGAGCTATTCATTTTTGAAGGTCCAAAACTTGTACACATGGTTCGCACAGTCGCGTGTCTTCCGTGTACACAGGGGAATGTAATCTATATTGTTATAGCGGCCGCAGCAAAATGGAAAACCGCGATTAGTTTTTTGTTGGTTTTTTTTTTTTGGCATTTATATATAAGTCCCGCACATTTATCTTGAAACAAAAAAACAACTAGAAAACTAGAAACTATTGAAAAGCTAATTTCTCCTTTTGTCCAAAAAAAAAGAAATAATTATCAAATATCCTCATATCGATAATAGGTTGTTAGGTTTGTTTTCAAGTTATAAACAATGTCAAAAAATTTGTTTTAATTTTTATCACTCCAACAAATCAAAACAAGACCATAGGTTGAATTTTATTTTGTCATTGGCGCCGCCTCTGAGTTTGCATGATTACAATCTTTGTTCTTTTTTTTTAACAACCTAATAGTGAGAAAATTATATTTAAAAAATTCAACGCTTTTCAAATATTTTTTTCATAATTAAGATTTTTAAAATGTTGTTCGTATGTTTATTTTTGTCATTTTAATGTCTCTATTTGACATTTATTATGTAAATGATATTTCTTTCTAAAACAACGCGCGCGTGTGTGTATAATATCTCATAATGTTCAATACAAGCTGTAATTTAAAACCCACTAGATGTAGATCTAGAAACTATCACACTGTTAGTCTCTCCTGGAACACAGTATTCAGCACTAGGACTTCTTACAATACTATTGGCAGATGTTACGTGGATGTAAACATTTGGATTTGAAATTCTGTGCTTGTCTGTGTCAAGTTCTCTGGTGCAATAGTGAATCCATTCTAATAAATATGTTTAGTCTCGGTCGTAAAGATTTATTTAAAAAAAAAAAAACAAGATAAAAAAAAACTCACCTACACTTAACCACGCACATGCACACAATCGTATACTCAGATACACAAAACACACGCAGGAAATAAATGATTTGAAAAAAAAAAAAAAAAAAAACAGAAAAAAAAAAAGAATTAAGATTCAATAGGCGATAAAACATTCTTTTTTTTTTAAAAAAGGGGTGGGTGGGTGAAGGGGGTTTTAGTAAATGTCTGATCAATGACTAGACGTATGTAACTTCATCCGACGCGAGGCATCCTGCTAAAGACTTCACGTCTGCCAGTCTCTGAAACCAGCACCGCCAAATATTGTTGCACTTTTACGTAGACATTGAGACATGACGTGTCTACACAGACTCTGTGTGGCTTGGACAGAAATAGATTGAAAACTTCTTTTTTTTTTTTCAAGAGTGCATTCAGTTCAAAGGCGGCGCGGTCCATTAGAGAAAAGATACAAGGCAATATTTTAATTCTCTTGTTCACAGTATTTAGCAGCTCAATTCATTCCCCCCTCTTCCAGACGATGTGAGCAAGTAGCGTGACGTCATATTTCTGGCATGACATGTTCGTGTGATGTGACCTTACCCACCTAAGCCCTAACCAAATGAACTTCGGTTTGTATGTAGATTACAACTCTCACGGAGACACATTCAAAGGATTTGTAAAACATTTCCTGCAAGGTTCAACTACCGCCAGTGTTTCAATAAAAGCTCTGAAAAGGATTAAAGAAAACTATTAAATACAAAATAAAATGTATTCAGTTTAGAATTGGATTTAGCCTTGTACTGGTGGAACACTGAAATACAAATACTAAAAGCGGCTACTAGATTAAACTACAGATATGGACAGCTTGTTTTCTAGCCCTATGGGAAAAACAACAGCATATTTATGAAAAAAAGAAATTCAAAACATTCTTGGCAAACACAAACAAGGCTACAGCAGACGTTTTTAGTTGTCACACCATTCTACCTAGAGGCGTGGTGGCTGAGCGGTAAAGCGCATGGCTTTAAAACCGGGGTTACCGGGTTTGAATCCTGGTGAAGACTGGGATATTTAATTTCGGGATCTTTGGACACCTCTGAGCCCACACAGCTAACATAACTTGGGGAAAAGTAAAGGCTGTTGGTCGTTGTCCAAGCCACATGACACCCTCGTTAACCGTTGGCCACAAAAAACAGACCTCCTTTACATTATCTGCCCCATAGATCGCAAGGTGTGAAAGGGGGAACTAAACCATTCTGCCTAGTCCATTTTTAAAAGAATCAAACTAAAAAAAAACTTTTTTAAAAACCCTGACTAAGGGAAAGAACCGCTCAATTACTGCAATTCATCTCAATACTACTATATGCATTTTCCTTTTTCAAAATAAATTGATTACCACTCATTAATTAAGTAATTTCATATGTTTTCAATGACAAGAAATAGTTGCGTTAAGTTTCAACTTGATCCCAGAATGCAGTGCAGAATGAAGTGGAAGAAAAAAACATGTCCGAGAATCCTGGGCAGACATACAGACGAAGTGAGTTAATATAAGCTTGGTAAAGAGTAAACATTTCTGGTAGACAACCTTGACCCTCTCTCTCTTCCAACTATTGCGTCATGCTTCCTGGGCAAGATCAATGGAGAAATCAAAGGAAACAAATTTGTTTATAAATTGAAAAAAAAAATCACACAACTTCCCTCCCCCCAGACACACAGGTGTAGGGAATTTAAAACTTTTCAAAATATTCTTCACGAAAGAGCCAAGTCAAGAGCCAAGTGAAGTCAACAAATCTAGATGTTGGTCAACATTTTGTCCCCCTAAGTAAAGTCGCTGTGGCCTAAAGCAAGCGCCTTGGTTTGCTACAACCTACACAATCTTTCGATCTGTCCCTGAACTTTCTGTCCAGTTGTGAATCGTCTTTGAAAAGATAACAAAATAAATGCAGCTCCCCCCCCCCCCTTCCCCAGCTTCGAGAGGACTCAAGGAAGAAAAAAAAATGAATTTTTTAAGACCTTGACTAATTTACTCTTTTATGAACTATAAATAGTTCAAGGACAAAGTAAATGTTGGGAGGAGCAAGGAATGCACGCGCTGCAATACCTGGTGTCAGTTAACAAGGTCACACACTTGTAAATGGTCATTGCATTGAATCACATTGAACTGAATAAAAAAGCAGTACAGTGGGGGAGGGCTATGGTGGTTGTAGAATTAGATTAATTGACGAAATTATCATTTGTAGAACATTGTTATTTATGAACTATAAATCTTCGAATTGGGCGTGCTGGCTGAGTGGTTAAGCGCTTGGCTTCTGAACCGAGAGACACGGGTTCGAATCTCGGTGTAGATTTGGATTTTAAATTTCAGGATTTATAGAAAGCTCTTGAGTCCACCCAACTCTAATGGTTATCTGACATTATTTGAGGAAAGCTGAGTCGGTTGGTGGTTGTGATGGCCACATGACATTCTCGTTAACCGTCGGCCACAGAAAGAAGTGACCTTTACGTTATCTGCATTATACATTGCAAGGTTTGAAAGTGGTACTTTTGTTATGAAGTTTTGAAGGCTTCAATTGTATGTAGGACTAGCTGTGTACCAGGATGTGTACTTTGTTCATTATGCATAATTTGTACGTTTAAATATTACATAGTCTTCTGTCAATGCAAAACTTGGCACACGACCATTAGCCAAGTATGTACATTTTAGTTCCTTAGAAAATGTAGGAAAAAAGTATTATAAAGAAAAGAGTAAATAGAAACGCGCCTAATAGTCGAAGTACATCTTAATATGCTAAAAGATATTTTGTAAACAAAGCTTAGTGTAACTGTATCAATTAGTTTGGATCAGTCATGTCATTTAATTTGTACTAGATCTAGACTGACCATAATAAATCTGTGTGATTAGAATTTTTTTTTTTTTTACCAATTGTTTTTGTTTAGCGTAATTTCATGCTTTTAGCTTTCTCAATTCGCTACGATCCTATCTCTTGTATGGACCAGTTAGTAAAAGGGAGGGAGGGGGTGGAGAAAGTTGACATTGAACTCGAGGACTTAAGCCAACACAATAACCACTGTGCCAGCAAATCGCTTATGAAAATAGAAGGTTTTATAGATATCTATTGTTAGCGTCAAACATTAAAGCGGCAACCTACAAAGTATAAAGTGGGCTGATTCAACGTGTACCAACACATTAATGAAGTACAATTTCTTTACCTTGTTCTATACAACACAAAAATTAATTACTAATAGTTAACTAATTGGTATATCTTTTTTATATTGATTCTTGTGTTGTCAGGTAAAATAAATAATTGTGCCAAATTTCAGCTAGATCCGAAGTAGGGTGTGGACGAAATAACGTACAAACGTTTTACCAGACAGACAAACAGACAGACAAACAGAGTTGAAATAAGCTTGTACAAATAACAAGAAATAAATAGAATGAGAAATGTTAGGCAACGATCAGATTCATAAAGAAAGAATTGATTTTGAAGTTTCTTGTTTTTCTTTTCAATTCTAAACTATACATCACAATCTATTCCATAGGTTTATTTTTGAAAGCGTAATGAAATTTAGGAATTTAAAGAAATCTATGCAACCAACATATCAAAATATATTTTCAAAAAGTATATTTAAAATACAAAACATTTTTAAAACACAACACAAATGTAATTTATGATAATCCCAGCTCATTAGACGTCAAAATACATCAGATGGAGACAATGTCAAGAACATATATACACACACACACACACAAGAGTGGTAAAAAAAAGTGTTAAAAGTGGTGCCTAAATTCTGCAATGGAACAGACAGTCTAACACTTTCATAGTATTGTTCACACACACACACACACACACACGCGCGCGCACGTTCTTGCAGCTCTTCCTTGTTAAAAAAAATACTTGATCCTTTCAAAAAGTGTGACTTCTTATTGAACAGAAAGAAAAAGACAAAACATACTATTCATGAATTTAAATTTGTTTGCAGACCTGAACACTTAGACACAAACATAAAAAAAGATTTTGGAAGTTTGAACGTTGATTTACATCTGGAAATAATGTATACCCCTCACATGTATATGAATATGTATATATAGTAGTTTATATTTCTATATTTATTCCACTTTTGCTTTCCCTAACCAAAGTAAAATTCAATGAGGTGGCATTTTAAAAAGTCTCACTCGGACGTTGGCTGTTCAGACTAACCGCTTACACGATGTATCCCAGTCAAGACAGGTAGAACATGCCTGCCTTACCTGGCTCAATTATCTTCAGGTAGATCTGAAGTTTGCTTTTCACTCTGAGAACTTTTGAACTGTGAAGTGCTTGGGATATCAGTTCGGGAATTTTCAAAACCATTTTGCCTCCGAGAGTGTGGCTTCACTGACTTCACTCTTTTAATTGTCTTGTCAAAACTATTGCGTCATAGGAGTTTCCTTCTAGGAAACAATTTGCAATCTCAGTGTTCTGTTGACGATTTTAACGTTACATATATTATCATGTCAGAAGTCTTTGAGCTAGCTACATGTATTATCATGTCAGAAGTCTTAGAGTTAGATACATGTATTATCATGTCATATTATATCTAGGCTGGACATGTAGATCTTTTAATTCTACACAAAAATGGCGTGAAAAACTTCCAGAAAGCTGAAACAAGGTTTTGTTATCTAAAGCAGTTATAAAAAGTAAAGTTGTTTTTTTTTTCAACTCTAGCCTATGTAACATATAATTTAATGTTTAGATCTACATCTAGTAATGGACCTCATTCACCAATCGTAAACAACATTGAGGCACGTGCTTCTCTATTTCTTCTATACAAATACGATCTAACGCTAATCAACAATGGTTATCACGTGAACGTTGTTTTTCGTTGTTTTATCAATATTATCACGTGACCGTTCGTTTTCGTGAATGAGGTCCATTAAACATCGACAATAAGAGAACTCGTCTCATAATTATTATTTTGCAATGTTTAGAGACACAATCTAGACAGATCTAGGTCATCAATCTATTTAAATGTACACAGTATTATTAAAATTAACAGACGGGAAATATTTCGATCTAGGATTTCTGAAACATAATCTTAATGGAAACTAACAGGAAAATGGCTTTATTTCACGCAAATTCTATTAAAAATCCGCAAAATGGTATTGTATTATGTCTAAACTTTGAAAACTAAAGATCATTACTTTTGAAGACAGAAAAGATTGATTTTCCTAGATTTGGGGCGACTTCCCTTACAGCTTGAAAAAGAGTTACGTACATAACAAACTATATATATAGATTTGTGATCTGATCATTATGGGATAATAATTTATTTCCGTTTTCCAGTCTATGTAGAACAGAATGAGGTCTATGGTCTAAGTTTAAGCTCATTCCTAATTTATTTATTAATTTTTCATGATAATTGTTGCTGATTTGTTATCTATCACCATCTTGCGAACTTTGATCATTTTTAGGAGTCAAGTTTGTTCTCTGTTAGACGAACTAAGAGACGAACGCTAGAAATATTTGGACATAATAAAGTTTCATGGCCACATAAAAAAAACTCTTCCTTGACCTGGCGACATGAAGAACATTTACTTTCTTCTTCTTATTATTATTATTATTATTACTATTATTAGTATTATTGTTCTTTAAAAATAATTCTAAAATGATTTGGGTATAGACTTCAAACTGAAGTAGATGGAAATATGATAGCCAAAATAATGCTATAACTAAGAGGCAAGTCGCTTTTTTTCGGATGTGTATATTTCCAAATGAAAATATTTTATCTGCAAATAATGGTTCAATTGTTCATTGAGTGACTTTAATGGGGACTTAAACCGTATCAATGGTCGTCATGACAACGAAAGTTGTTTTGTTACTGTGATGTACTTGTTCAGGCTGTCTTGAGGTCAACTATAGATGACTTGAATTTCAATTAATTACTCTGCAAGCGTTTGAGTTTTATTGTTCGGGTGTATTCAGTGTAGTTGATCAACAATACAGACTAAACAAGACGATGGATGTAACGAGTCAAGAGATGTGGTCAACACTGAGGAACACTTCATACTATATTTATTCATATAAAAGGCCACAGTAAAAGTCTTTGTCAAAATAAACACGTCTTTACCCTAGAGGATTCTATCGCTAACTCATTCTCCGGTCTCTAACCCAAAATATCCCAAACGTCACTAGTCCCGTTCAATATACGTCTTCTATGGTGCGTCGCTAAATAACTAATACTAAAACTAGGTGTCTAACATTACACAGTTCAATCTAAAAACAATTGGAAGCACATGGAATAGCTATAGTGGATATATTACGACAGTGAGGTGATAAAATTAAACAAAAGTTTTTAGTACCTAGGGTCACGAGTCGAATCTACCTAGGCCTACTGTTCATTCTGCTATGACTATTGGAAAATGAATAAATCAGTATATATTCTTTAATAACATATATAAAAAAATATTTTGGGGTTTTGTGTGTGTGTGTGCTATCACAAAAGTGCACACATTTAATATGTACTGACCTGGTGTTGCTTGCTATCGTTCGAATAATGACCTAAACCTTTCTACTGGTCAACTAAGATGCAGAGATTTCTATTTCTTCTGGTTAAAGTGCCCTCATGTAGCACCACGCAGAGAGTGGAACAAGAAAACCAATTGACATATGTTACGGACCAAAAATTTACCACCAACAGTAGAGCTGGAAACTACGACCTCCGACCTTTAATTGGGGACATTTTCGTCTATTTATAGGCTCTGGTTCCTTCATTTATTTCCGTACAGAGCCAGCTAATGACAGAACAAACTTGATAGCCTGCCAAAATCTCAAAGGACTTTCTTTTCTTCTCTCTCCCTCTCTCTTACTCTCTCTCTTTCTTACTCTCTCTCTCTCTATCACTCTCTCTCACTCCTTCCCTCTCTCCTTCTCGCTCTCTCTCTCTCTCTCTCTCTCAAAAATACTCTCTTTTCCTCGAGTAGTAAATACTGGATTAGCTCAAAGGGATGCCAAACCCACGAAGATTCTGTTAAAGAATTCAAGAAGCAAGCAATTCACATGAAACCAGTTCCCAAAATAAATGCAAACATAATTTTCTGAATATTAAAAAAAAACTCAGTTTGATCTGGTTCTGTGTTGTGTTTTCATATCTTAACACACAAGTGCGACAACAGCAACACACAAGCACACCAAACGTATGACAAAACATGTACACACACATGTGAACACAGTGTTAGAAAGTGTACGGGCATGTTTCTGGTGTTATCGTGTGTAAAGATGAGCCTATGATTTGGTTGTGTAGGCTGAAAAGATGATGCTGAAACCTTGAGACGGTTCAAGTTAATAGATAAGAGTGTTACAGTTCAAGAAGAGGAGAGCAAGCAAGAGGCGAGGGACAGAGGGACGTTTATTTGAGTAAGATATAAAGTTGTCCCGACATTATCAACGTCTCTTTCGCTTCAGAACCGAATGAGACAACATATGTTCCGGAAGCTCAAAATTGGAACTAGCGAAATCTGCCCTTATTGAATGTCACCAGAGAATGCTGACCATGTTCTTCAAAACTGCATTCTTTATCAAGAGGCCCGAACAAAACATTGAACCCAAAACACCCCTTTAGAAATTTTACTATATGGAGAGCTGTCTGATTTGGAAACCACTGTGAAGTTCATCTCATATATTGGTCTAATCATCTGAACGCTCCAACGAGAACGAGGAAGAAGCTTATATTATTTAATAAACGTTTCAATTGTGTCTCTACCTACAGCTACATTGAAGTTGAAAGTTGTGTAAATTTATTAATAACAGTTTTATTAGGTTGTTTTTTTTTACAAACAATTTTGTTCAACATTAAGAATATAATAGGCCATTATTTAGCCATTCTAGTGGTTGGCCATTAATGCTTACTTGAGGTGCAGTGTTTGTGTTTTAGACAAGTATCTTAGTCTTGCTTTGACTGATGTTTTAGCTGAACTTCTGGCAAGCAGCAGATAGTTTGTCAACCAGGGTCTGTAGCTGAATATCAGAATCAGCCACAATAGCTGCATCATCAGCATACAGGAGTTCCCTGACGAGTAGCTTCCTAACCTTGGTTTTTTCCCCGAAGCCTTGATACATTAAATAGTTTTCCAGAGGAAGTATGGAGAAACACACATTCGTTTATGTCATTGTACGCATAATGCAGTAGACAGGAGAAGAATATGCCAAACAGAGTTTGTTTGTTACCTTGGCTCCATCATATCCAACAACACTCTACTGGATAAAGACATAAACAACAGGATAGCCAAGGCAATGGCCACCATGTCACGGTTGCAGAAAAGAGTCTCGGACAACATATTGCTGACTAGCAGTACTAAAGCCCTAGTCTACCGGACCTGTGTGTTGAGCACCTGTACGGAAGTGAAACATGGTCAACCTACTTATGGCAGGAAAAAAAGCTGAATGTCTTCCACCTCCGATGCCTAAGGCGGATCTTTAAAATAAGGTGGCAAGATAAGATAACCATTGAGGAAGTGCTACAAAGAGCAGGGTGCCAGGACATCCGCTCTGTTATCAGCAGCAGACGGCTTGGCCACGTTCGTAGAATGCCAGTAGGTCGATTTCCACAGGATATCTTGTATGGAGATCTAATAGAAGGCAGGAGAGCCGCTGGTCGCCCACTTTTACGTTATACGAATGTATGCAAACGCGACATGAAGCTCTTCAAAATCGACACTGGCAACTGGGAAGAAGTGGCACTAGACAGATCCACATGGAGAGAGAGCATAAAGAGTCACAGATTGCAGATGTCATACACAACAGAAGCAGAAAGAAGGGTGAAAATGCAACGGCGCCTGGTGATTATATATGCCCAACCTGCGATCGCAGCTGTGTATCAAGGATTGACCTCTTTAGTCACACAAGAAGTTGAAAAGGGAAAAGATCGTCTCTCGAGACGTAAAATGCCACAGGATTTAGCCATTATATTTTTTCTGACGAAACGAACACAAAATATTTTGAATGGCTTCACTTGTAGCTAAACTTGCTAAACTTAAGCTTACTAAATACAATTGGCCCCTCTGGTGTGCTAACAAGGATCTGCTGATATCATACATTATTCATGGTCTAAACACAAAATTCCAATCGTTTGTTATACCCAAAACAACAATCATTCGCTTTCATCGTATTCAAACACAAACAAACAATTAACATTAAGTTGATCTCTATTGGATAGTACAAGTTGCTCTAGCCTGTAGGTACAACCTTTTATAAACCCATTGTCTTTGAAGCTTTGAATTTGTGTATTGATGCAATTTTGTCTGTGTGTGTAATTGTGTTTCTGTTTTTCAAACTGTGTCTGTTTTGTTTAGTTGCTTGTCTCCCAAGTCATTCATTCAATAGCACCTTGTAGTTGTACTTAATGATTAGTTGATGAAATACAATAGTCCTTGACTTTAAGATGCTATAAACATTCTTTTTCTTTTAACAGCCTTATACATCTTATTATATTTCATCTATTTAAAAGATTTATGTGTGTGTGTGTGTGTGTGTTTGTAAAAAAAAAGAATATAAAAAGCAAGTCGACTTTTTGTCGACCAAATCGATGTTCATTGTGTGTGTGTGTATAAATAGTTGTGTCTGTGTATGTTTCCTAAGATGAGTATCAGTCATGTTAGTGTGAAATTGTTGCTCCACTTGGAACATTCAGTTGCCATGGAGAAATAAAAGTCTGTATGTCATCCTTTACCCCTTATCACAGGGTTCTATCGTGTAGTTCATTGCTGGATCAGACACTTCACTAGGACGCAAGTGAGCATTCTATCATGAGCTACGGTCTGTCACTCCTGTATAACGATTAAGTGTGTTTGTGTTAGACTCCTTTGGAAACTTAAAAAGAACATGCTCGATATACAAAATACTTTTGTAAAAATCTCGAATCACTTATTTTGAATCAATCGTCTAATTAATGTTTTTACAGTAATATATTTGTGCGATTGGAAATAGTTTTATTAATTGTTTTGTTTAGCGCAACTTTCATGTTAATAGCATGCTCAGTGCGCTATAGTCCAATCGTATGTGTGCACAGGTTGGGGAAGGGGAAGTATTTGGAGAAGGTTTCTGTGCTGCCTTTTCAATGTCAAAAAAAAAAAAAAAAGAAAGATGCTCGATTCGTATTTTCAACTCGCGCCTCCATGATGGAAGTGCCACTCAGCTATTCAAGTATTGAAAAAAAGGTTTTACTAGTCTACTGTTCATTTAAAACGACCTAATTCTCTACATCAGCCTTGACAAGAGTCCTATTGCGACTGAGTAGTCTGATTAACTAATTTGTTTATTTTCTATGGATTCATTTGTTATCATCGACAATTAATAATTGTGTGAAGTTTCAACGTGATCCGAGAATAGGAAGTGTGAGAAATAACGTGTACAAGATTTTTGACCAGACAGACAGACAGACTTACAGACGGAGTGAGCTGATGTAAGCTCGGTAAAACTAATGCATTAAAGAGTCTGTCTCTTGTGAGGTCATCAGTGGTGTCCAAGAATCGGTTACTTGTCAGCCATGCACTGTAAGTTAGTCTGAGAGAAGGATAGATGGATACAAAACATGGCTGGATGATTGGATGGATTGTGGATACTTGGGCAGGCATATGAGTGGATGAAGAGCTAGGTGGCTTCGTGTAATTATAGATTGGTTGTTAGATTAGGAATTGATAAATCAAAGAAAATTTTCTTTTGTGGTTTATATGATATAAATATATATTTATACACTTCCTTATCATATATATAAGATATGATAAGATAAGCACGATCTTATCTTATTTTAACGTGAACTATATAACTATGCATATGGTTTATTAGAGCTTCTTTGCTTGTAGAGGTGTTTAAAGTATATTTATTTGAGTTTCTTTGCTTGTAAAGGTGTTTAAAGTATGTTGATTTGAATTTCTTTGATTGTAGAGGTGTTTAAAGTATATTTATTTGAATTTTTTTGCTTGTCTTTTCGCCATGCTATCAATTTTTTTATGACGATTTCAACACCTACAGCTCCCCAGTTTCTCCCTGACTTAGTCTAGAAATAGTTTCTTTTCCTGACCTAGTTTAGAAGTCAGCTAGTTTCCCTAAGTCTAGTTAAACTTGTATCATCCTAACACCAGCTTAATTTGTTTGTTAAAGTGAAAACTAGACGTAGATGCTTTTACCTTTTTTTTTTACTTTTGTCTTTTTTTAATGATTTTTTTTTTCGATTTTTACTATACAGGACAATAGAAAAGACAATTGAGACTCCACCCATCATGGGCAACTTAAGAAAAAAAGTTATGTTATTCGAACAAAGTCTCGTGCGCTTTAAATAATATAATAGTGAAGTTTGCCTCTTAGCACCTCTCCATACCAAATTTGATATTATTACGTTGTCAAAATCTAATTCAAACTAAAACTTTAAAAGAGGTCGATACGTGTTCCATGAATTTGAATTGACCCTAAACGTATCAATTGTCCACATGTTGAAATCAAGGCTGAAGATTTTGTGAAAGCATTTTTATGAAGATATTTGTACAATCAGGTGGCTAGAAAAAATAGACTGGGGAGTAAGTATTTTATATTTAATTCATGTACTGCCAGTCAACGGCAACCAATACCAGACCCTCCTTATGGTTTTCACCCAGACTGTGTACAATACGGATTTAACATAACACTAAGTACGATAAAAACAAGGTTACTAAGACAGTTTGTGTGGAAACACAAACTCAAAATCGGCCCCCTAAGTGGTCCACCCAGGCAGATAAAAAGGCAGGTTTCAATATTTTCAGAAGAATGTCAGAATTAAATTCTATCAAAGGCAAATGACCAAAAAAAATGGAGAAAGATGATTGACAGATCCTGTGTGGTGCCCCAATGGTCCAGCAGACCAAGGGATAGATGAAAGTGAATGTGAAGTTAGATATGAACCTGGCCTAACTGATGTCTTACAATGAGTATCTAATTGATATAATTGTTTTGTAAGGGGACAATCTCTTGTTCAAAGCCTGAAGAACAAAATTTTCGTAAAAAAATGAAAAATTCCTTTAGATTAGTGTTGCATGTAAATGTCGGAGATACAGTTCACGCGATAATATATAAAAACTACTTATTTATTGTTGTTTTAAATTATGTTCTACTTATATGTATAGTAAATAGATTTTTTCTCTTTTAAAAAAAAGGTAAACGTTGTTTTTTGTAAATGTATAGTCAATATGACAGAACTTGCTAAACGTAGCAATACAATTGGAAAAATATATATTTTTTGACATAAAGTGGAAAACCATTTGCATATATGTATTAAAAATATGGTAGCATGTTTTCTCCCTTACTAAAAAGCCTCCCGTGTTTGTTAGTATTAATAGTGAATGGTTGTAAAAATAGTGTATTTTTATGAAAAAACTGCTTGCATAATTGATTTTAAAAATTAGATTTTTCGCTTTCAGAAAAGAAAAAAGTAGCCGTTACATCAGAACTTTGAATGGTCTAAAATATTATGATGTCGAAATTTCACTATCTTTTCTAGTTTACGAGCTCTAAACGGGACGGACGGACGACAGACATTCCACACAAATAGCGTCTTATCCCCTTTCGGGGCCGCTAAAAAACATAACTCCCTATTTAAATAGGAATAAAAGAATGACCAACTCCTAAGTACTTTGGAACAAAATTATTGATACGAATCCCCGAGTCCTGATGTTCTACTGTGAAGATCAGTTTGACGTTGCTGGCTGGACCCATTACAAACACAATACATTGGCCGATTTCTAGAGCTCTACTAAGAATGAAACTTGTTTCTTGAAATAATCCTTGTGCGGGGGAGAGTACGTTTTATCTAATGAGAACTTTGTCTCACTCACAGCACTATTTTCGTCCAGCGAGCTGTTAATGTCATAAAATTCTATGTAAGTAGCAGACATGAAGACGTCTAGCGGTGTAAGATGTAGAGGTACAAGCCACGATGAAACACTCAAACTCGGGATAATGGTCAGACCTGCTGTACTAGAGATAACTAAGACATAAAGTCAAACAAAGATCAAAATAGTGACGCTGGAAATAAGCAAGGCGCGAGTTATCCCTCACATACCCAAGACACAATAACATCACAGTCACGAACAAATTAGACAGTCTAATTTTCTTTCCACTCTATTTCATGATACAGAAGATGAAATTCTAAAGTTTTCTAACAACATTGTTTAGTGCAGAAGATGAACTTTTTAGTTAGCTTTACTAACCATGAGAAACAAAGCTTCTTTTACTGTAGGACTTTAGGACGTCCTGTTATTTGATGGATGCTTGTGTCTGAACTTGTATGATTGGTGCTCTGGTCCAATCTTTGCTTACATTTGAAATGACAAAGTACAGCTCGAAATCTTTACAACAAAATAATCTTGATGTTAACACCCCCGCTATCTAGAAACTTTTGTAGTGCTGTCCTAATCAAAAGATTAAAACGCAAAATGTTAGATAATTGTCCTTCTCATAACTCATCTTCTTGCACTGTTTCATCGACATAAGTGTGCCCCCCCCCCCCCCCCCCCCATCGCTGATATCAACCCATTCGTCTGTCTCGTCAAAATTATTCTCGGAATCAAGTGGACGTTTTGAATGTTCATTGCCGATGGCACCACAGGAATTGATTTTAAAAAATTAACCAATTATTCAATCAATTAGTCGTTATTGATTAGTTTGTTTTACATGAGAAATGTACTAAGGCTTACTAAACTTTGAATGAAATATGGCAGCGATTGAACGCAAAGCGCGAGGTAACTCTTGTCAATGTGCAAGATAGCAGACGAGTACATATCGCAAGAGTAAGAGGATAAGTTACGCAACAATTGTGTCCAGTTAGAATTGATTCCAAATAATAGATGCTATGACACTCAAGATAAGCGAGTTTTTCACAAAGTTTATATCAACTCACTCTGTCTGTCTGGAAATTGTCCACAATTATTCTTGTACTAGACAAAACAAGAACCATTAAAAACAATTTACCATTAGTTAATTAACTATTGTCTCTATGCTCTAAACGTTTGACATCAAAACATTACAGAGTAATTGACTTTGACATCAAAGCATCTAGAAATATTGATAAATGCTAACTAATCAAGAAATTCTAGTTCAAGTTTATAAACTGTTTATTTTTATTTTAAATAGTCACCGACCAAAAAAAGCGTCTTCTGTACTCATAGTATATTCTGTCTCCTGAATATTTTCTACTTTATACTTTCTAGGGTTGTAACCAAAGTTTAGTGAGGCTATTTAGAAGTTTTTTCAAACTTTTTAGTTTATAGCTATTTATTTGACATTTAGAAACTTTATCCGACCTCGGCAGGTTGTATTATTTTACTATCCAGCTAAATCCGGCACCGGCGAATATTTTTTAAAAAGTACTATCTAATGCACCCATACTTTTTTACTCTATTTATACTGTCTCCTATATTGATAATATATAATGTCTCCTGTGTTGATATTATTTATATACTCTATTTCCTGTATTATTTGATTATCAATAAAATAAAACCATAAGCTCTAAGAATGTTCTTCACTTTTCAAACATATTCTCTAGACATTGGCTCATCATCATCATCATTAAACTCCATTTGAGTGATGGCTTGACAGGCTCGAATCTTCTCTAGCAAAATCTTTGGACAGAAAACCTGCAATTTTGCGTAGTGCTTACGTGTCACCCTACTGGTCGAGAAGTTTTTGATTTCCCGAAGTCTGGGGCAGTCAAACAGAATATGAGACAAATTGGTTAGAATAATTTATTGTTTTCAACGCCAAACAAAAACAGACTGGGGAAGAATAGAAAAAAAAAGATGGCAATGACTATGACTATGTTTATGATTCATATTGTATAATCCGTTTTTCTTTAGACCTGACAATGCGACGATGTTTCAGTTGCACAATCTTTCATTTTGTATGATGAAACTGGGGACCAAACTATTTTGGCTTTCCTGTCAATGACGAACATCAAAAGGGCTTCGAAATGGCGACGGCTATAACAAATATCTGCGAATGTTTATTTATTTATTATTTCTTATTATTTATCTACCATTGCAACATCTTGAAAGCGATCAACAATTTGTGGGGCTTGTATATTTCGGACGTGTAGGGGATATGCTGGTGGAGAGGGGGCTAAGAGGTATAATCACTTCTAGCTGGGTTCTCATGATTAAGCTTATAATGATTTCCTCCCCCCCCCCCCCCCCCCCCCATTTTTTTTTGTTTGGAACACGAGCATCAGAGATTGAATGGCGTCTCGCGTGTAATCTCCCTTAGTAAAAAATTCAATTTTGTAGCTTCTTTATTATTGACCAACAAAATACCAGTAAATCTTATTTTTGGCTGTTAGTCATTAATATACCGGAGACTGAGGACAATCAGTGAACATTGTAACACTTTTTTAGTATTTGTAGCACCGAGGCAAGTAGGCTTTACGATCTGTGTCAATGGCCATGTAGACCAATGTTGAAATGCTTTTAAATTAATGTTAATTAATAGAATACATCGACAGCAGATCCATTGCATCTTGCAATATTGCAATGAAATATAATTACAAGTAAAAAAAAAGTAACGTTGCCCTTTCAGGTACCCATTAGAGCTGGGTGGACTTAGAGGCGTCCAAAGATACCGAAATTACAAATCCCAATCTTCACCAGGATTCGAACCCAGGACCCCCGGATCAGATGCCAAGCATAATTACAAGTAGCTATAGTTTATTGTTAGTCATATATTGAGATGATATTTTACTATAATAAATAACGTGAATCAAAATATTGACAATAACTTGATTGCATGTAGCAATTACAGTAAATACATTTAGAAAAAAGTATGCAATTAAAAAAGAATCTGATGAATTAATACTCTACTTATTTGTGACTTAATTTTTGTTGTTATAGTAAAATCAGGAGTGGGGGGGTTTATAAAAAGCTTATGTTGAGAACAAAAAAAAGCGGATGGGGGGGGGGGGGGGAGATTCATTGTTTGTCAACTTCTGTTGGATAATCTAGAGAGGCATAGCTCATGATTCAGACAAAACTTTTACTGTAGAGAGGAAGTTGTAACTGTGTTGTATGTCCCATTGGAGAGGAAGTTGTAACTGTGTTCTATGTCCCATTGGAGAGGAAATTGTAACTGTGTTCTATGTCCCATTGGAGAGGAAGTTGTAACTGTGTTCTATGTCCCATTGGAGAGGAAGTTGTAACTGTGTTCTATGTCCCATTGGAGAGGAAATTGTAACTGTGTTCTATGTCCCATTGGAGAGGAAGTTGTAACTATGTTCTATGTCGCATTGGAGAGGAAGTTGTAACTGTGTTCTATGTCCCATTGGAGAGGAAATTGTAACTGTGTTGTATGTCCCATTGGAGAGGAAGTTGTAACTGTGTTGTATGTCCCATTGGAGAGGAAGTTGTAACTGTGTTCTATGTCCCATTGGAGAGGAAGTTGTAACTGTGTTCTATGTCCCATTGGAGAGGAAGTTGTAACTGTGTTGTATGTCCCATTGGAGAGGAAGTTGAAACTTTGTTCTATGTCCCATTGGAGAGGAAGTTGTAACTGTGTTGTATGTCCCATTGGAGAGGAAGTTGTAACTGTGTTCTATGTCCCATTGGAGAGGAAGTTGTAACTGTGTTCTATGTCCCATTGGAGAGGAAGTTGTAACTGTGTTGTATGTCCCATTGGAGAGGAAGTTGAAACTTTGTTCTATGTCCCATTGGAGAGAAAGTTGAAACTGTGTTCCATGTTCTCTATGTCCCAGACATGCAGAAATCAGCTGGACATGTCAGGGAGACACAGACTCTTCACAAGTACGAACACGAACACGCCATAGAAATTGGTCCCTAACTATGTTTGCAGTCTCGTCCGTTTGATTGTCAAAAGAGTTATCCGAAGGCTCTTCGAACTCAAGGCGTGTAAGCCTGCTTGAACAAACCGTTCTGTCTGAAAGAGATCCAAGTCGATGTCTATGTAAAATATTGCTATTTCCTATATTTCTGGCACACCGGGCGCATGGACAAGAATGCATGGCCGAAGTCCGAGCACACCGGGAACCCCCGCCATTTTCCTATGTTTTACCAAGCTAACCGTGCAGGACTCGCCATTGGTGATCCCTTGAAGAACGGCGCTTGGATTATCGACAGGGACGTGGAAGCTCTCTTTCAACTCCGCACTGTGCAATGGGAAAGCTCTCGCACTTCCTGGGCACTTCCACAGCAGTTTTATTTTGCTATTCATTTAACCTAATCACTTCCTCTAGCGATCGTTTCCACCCGAGTGCCACGTTGAGGCAGAATAGCGAACCAGGGACAGCCTCGTCCTAACTGGTGCATCGGGCCTTGGACTTACTGTTGGATTTGACCCTCGCCGCATGTTAAATTATTTCTAAGTTCTATCTTTTCCATTTAAATGGTGGAGTCAAATCTGAAATGTTAGTGAGAAATTTCATTCATTTAAGACTAATGGCTAGCAATGATTTTTGTAGCAAGTTCAATTATCGTATATACTGAACTAATTAGAAAGTTCTGGAAATTTAGAAGCTGGTATAATCGTTTGTACTGTATATATACAGTCAGCCCTGATTTACTCATTGACTGAATATATTACCTAGTTGAAAGTACTGAAAATATTTAAGTACATTGAACATTGTTTTAAGCACAGAACATTATTGTAATTACTGCGCAATGTCCTAAAAACTGTACAATGTCCTCAACTCTGAAAATGTCGTAAGCACTTAAATACTACACAATTTTATCAACACTGAACAAGTGTCCTTCACACTGGGCACTGTCCTCAATTCTGCATATTGTCCTTAACACTGGACACTGTCCTCAACGCTAAATAATATCCTTAACACTAGACGTTCGCAATTCCAGATATTTTTCCTACCACTGACCACGATCCTATCGGGCAAGTGATCAGAGTTTGACCAGGCTTCTTCGTCATGTCGTTCTCTTCATTCAGCTGTAGAGCTCATTAGCATTCGTTAAGAACTCAATGATGGTCACCTGTCAGCCAGCGGCAGGCAATCTGCATGACTTAGTGAAGTCAGTTTTTGGGACTTAGTGTAATGATATCTATACTCTCGGCCGTCTTTCTCTTCTAGCTGTTGGGTATTTAAGCGATGTTGCTACTTATGCTTTTGTATACACTTTGCATTGATTTAAAGATACTCAGGAAATGACCAAAAGAACATTACAATAGTAAGCAACACATATATTTTAGTCCAGAAACCAGGTTGTGGCAGTTAGTGGTTCTCAAAGTGAAAGATACCAAAATAGCCACTATGATGTGAGGCGCTAGAATAATGGATAGGGACCCTCTAATGTCTAAGGCCTCTGATGAATTGTTAAAAGAGGAGGAAGACTTTCTATAATTTAAAAAAATATATCAAAAGCCTTTACAAATTGGACAGTTTATAATTGTTAATCAGTCTCAAGCAGTTGTTTTTTTATATGGCTACAATTAGGTATTTTCGAGATCATTTTTAAACTCGGAAATCTGCTCATAAAACTCAGTTATTTGCTCTTTAAATTCGATAATCTTCTCTTTAAACTCAATTATAAATTATCCGCTCTTTTAATCGGGTATCTGCTCATTAAATTTGATTATCTTTAAACTCATCTGCTCTTTGAACTCAAAACTCTGCCCTTTAAAGCCCTTGGTCCCTACACTTCGCCAAGGCCTCACCTAGACTTCCAAGTTGGCTATTAGGTGAACGCGACATTATTGTTTCTCTGGGAAGCCGTCTCAAGTCACACTGATTTAGGTTGGCTCTTTACACTTTTATTCAATGAAAATTAACAATTCCATTTCTTTTAATCGCGTGTAGGATCGGCGTTTTCCATATTAAATGACACGAAGTAACACCCCGAAAGGACAATTTTGCCTTTTTTTTTTTGGGAGAGTTTTATGAGTTTTCATGAAATTTTATTTTCAATAAATGTCCAAGACTTTTTCGTATATTTTGCAACTTTAGGAGATTTCCAGGAACTCCTGGGAAATAAGTTATAATGATTTAATTTTAAAATTTACACATAGAATTAGCGCGGGGCCTATGAAAGTGCGGGGCCCACTGCTACCGCATTAGTTGCAGTGGTTTATATAAAAGCTATAATAATAATATCCTATACTCTTAAGCGAGCAGTTCTAGTATGTATGTATATATATTTATACATATATAAATTTTATTTCGAAAACGGCTCTAACGATTTTCTTTAAAATTTCAAGGTATGTGCATAATAGTGAGAAAAAATTCTCAACTCATTGGCCACATCGGGAAAACTCGAGGTCAACCGTTATATCGGTTTGAAAATGCCTCATTATCGAAAAATTAATTTTGGCTAGAATGTTTTATGAATGAAAATTTTCCATGACGTAAACGGGAAAAACGCTGCTTACGTCACTAGGCTTATCGCAGTACACTAAACTATTTCTTTGCAAACAAGAACGAGTTTTAAAGAACCATTAGACCTAAATAAACATTTTCGCACCATCTTACTGTAGATTGATTTATTATAGAACTATGAAAGAAAAGTAATGAAATTAAATGTGCCGAGGTATAACTGAGGCCGCATGCAACCATGTGCTATATTCTACGTTAGCTGAGGCAAGTTGGCGCCTAAACTGGTCTTTTAAGCGTTACGGTGTTACATCGACCACTTTTTAGCTCACCAAAAAAGACTGCCTTTGGCATACGTTCGTCTCCCATACAGGATACTGCTCTGTCCAGCGTAACTGTCGGACTTAAAGAATTCCCTCTATACAAAGGCCGCGGATACACATTTGAGACCAAAAGAAAATCTGAGAACAGACGCTGACTCTAAAAGAAAATCTTAATCGAGCACCGCGGACAATGGTTATGCTTGCATTGATGTGGCAAAATGTGTAGGTCACAGCTGCAATCCTCATTAATTTTCGGACTCGAAGACAAGCCTTATTATTATTTTGCTGGTGAATTATTACCATGTGTTCATGCTTCGGTGTCTACTGTCCTGTACCAAAACAAAGGAAATGGTCATAACACAGCTTCTCTACGCCTTACTTGCTCACACTAAACATGATATCCATCTAGCGGTCAACGAGTTTGCGTACGCTGCAGCTTGGAGTTAGGGCGTGTTGACGGAAGGCCCAGGAGAGATCTGAATGGAGAGATCTGTAAAAGCAGGCCATATCCCTCCATGGGCTGTAGCACCACTGGGATGGATGGATGACAAAAGCCGGTATGAACTTCTTATAGTCCGACAGTCAGGCTGAACAGGGCACGTATCCCGTATGGGGGACGAACATATTGTTCGGCGTAACAGAGGAGGAGCCCCACGGAAACGTTTCTTTAGAGAACTAATGCAACGATTTAAGTCTAGTAAGAAAAAATTTGCCATTTTACTTGGTCTAGACTATACGAGGACTTAAGAGACTTTATATTTAATCGCCATGTACAATTACATTTAGAACTAACAGAACACTAAAGCAACTCTTCAGATTAGTAGTCTTTATCTGATCGTTCATTTTCGTAATTACAACAATAGCCCAATAGTTTTACGCGAAAGAAGCAATTTAAACGTTAAGACGTGAGCTGTGGTTTTCTATAGGCCTACTGTTGGGGGGACTTTCTATTATAATCGCTATGTACAATTACATTGAGAACTGACAGAACGAAAAAGCAACTCTTCGGATTGATAGTCTTTACCCGATCGTTCATTTACGTAATTACAAAAATATTCCCAAAATGACTTCGGGTATATAGCCTTCCTTAACAGATCATCCATCCGAGCGAGGCTCGGTCACATGATATTAAACGTTTAATTAACTTTTGAGAAAGTGATATCAGTTTACAGTAGAATAAACTATAACAAAATCATGTAAGCTCTAATGATAATTAAAAGATCCTATCTCAAATCAAAACAAATTCTTTGTTTACTTAATGTCATAATCATCAATAGTGGATGTCATATGTCACAGGTCTATACAGATGCTATGATAGATGTCACGTTGAAGATTATCTTGATCTATATCACACTATCAATGATTGTGATTGCCGAGGATCTTGAAATCGTCTTTTAATAAGATGATTGTATAGAAGTAGCCAGATCTAGTTGATAATACGATCATTCAGAAAGTTGCCAATCGCTAAATCGATCTAAGTATGTTACTATATTCAATGAAGAAACTTCTCTTCGTCTAAAACAATTACTGTAATTCAGAGCTTGAAAAAGCTATTCACAAATAATTACAATGGTTAAATGTACTTGAATAAAATGATAGATCTACACAATAATATAATTGAGTTCTAATACAAAACTCTAGTACATGTTCTCACTTCCATGTTCCATACAAGACTGGCTAAAAATCTAGACCCTTTCCCCGAGTATAGCGTTGTCACGTGTCTAACGCACCTCGTTGCAATGCCAACCAATGAGTGCAGCCCAATTTACAATAATTAATATTTCAAAACCAATCACATCCATAGCTCTCCGCGTGCAGGAATTTCCCGAGGTCGCTGACGAGCTAAATATACATACTGTGTACGTGACACTTAATAATGTTACATTTTAATAATTACTTCTTCAATGATGATGCATATTTCGGACTAACGGGGGGGGGGGGGTGAGGGGAATGTCCATATACTCTTCAAAAATCATTGGTTATCAACAATTTATATCGTGTAAGGAAGGCACTGTAAGCTATTTACAAACATCTCCATAGATTATTATCTCCAGTGTGGCATTTGTTTATAAATTAAAGCTGTGATTGTTTAACTAGGTTTTATCTGTGTTTTTAAATCAACTTTGGTGAATTATTTATTTACCATCTGGTGACAACGTAATCACATAACTTTTTTGTTTCTCTCCTCCCTGGACAGGTCATCAAGATGCTGGTGCTTGTTGTCATCATGTTCGGCCTGTGCTGGCTGCCTCTCCATACATTCTTCTTAGTGATAGACTTCAACCCTCAGCTAATGGTCAACCAGTCCGAGGCCATGGAGAGGTTATTCACCATCATTTTCTATTCAGCCTTCTGGTTGGCCATGTCCAACTCTTGCGCCAATCCCATCATCTATGGCTTCACCAATGAAAGTTTCCGGGTAAGTTCACTTCCGGCAGCCATGTCAACAATGGCGAGGCTTAGAATCAGTCTGTTGCAATAATTATGGTAAAAATTGCTTTTTAAGTACTATACAATAGAACACATTTGATCACTACGAGCGACATAGTGATAATTAAATTAGTAAAAAATTCAATGTATCTTTAAGATTTAATAAAAACCTGTGTAGGTCGCATTTCCAATCAAATAGACTGCTTAGGATGAAACTAGACTTCACAATGGAGACTGGCATTCCTGTTGTCTGATGTCACACGTCACCAAATTAGCGAGGAAAGGATAGATAAAGAGGCATAACTAAAGGAAGTTCAATCTCATGTTAGCTTAATTAGACTTATAAGTGATACAGACTTTTTGTTATCAAAGATCAAAGTGAGTTTAGTTGGCCTCTAACCAAGTTACAACCATACAGAGAATCTAACAGTATCTACTTTATCAATATCTGACGTGTATATAATCAACGGAAATCATCTGGTTTTGTTTCCACTTCTTACCCTAACCTCTAGTATTGGACATTCCTTACTATATTGCTTGATTAGGACGTTTTGTTTAGAGATTATCACTTGCTACTCATTTGATGACGTCATTTGGAAGTCTCGCGACATAAAAGAAAAGGATGGTCATTTTATTTTTTAGTATAGCAAGGCATGTAGTCATCAATATTCATGAGGAAAGAGTTTGTGTTAGTGGAGAAGGAGGGGGGTACAAGGGTCTAAGTACTAGTACTACGGGTAGTCTACGTTAATTTGACACTACAGTAAGCTAGTTCTGCTCAGACTACTCTCAAGTGATTGGTACGAATGTACCATTGTACCCACTACTTTTCACCTGACATCTGAGACTTGTGAGAATAAGGTCAGTGAGAGCACTCACCTCCATAAAACCTTTCTCTTCTGATTAGACGTTAACTACTGCGACTCACTTTCTGTAACTACATTCAGAGGTCTGATACAGAGGCGTAGTAAGCAAAGTGTGGGCCTGGGGAAAGTTTCCTTATTGGCGACCCCCCCCCCCCTTTCCACATTCTCCATGAACATCACATAGAAATATAGGCTTAGGGTTAGGCGCCCCTCTTAGGGTTAGTTAGTGTTTACTTTTTTTAAGGGAAAAAAACTATTTAGTATGCATATAAGTTGGATATAATTTAAAACAACAATTAATAAGTAGGTTTTCATATTATCGCGTGAACTGCAGTACTACACCACAGTCATAGAACACTTAACTAAAGGATTTTTTTTTTTACGGAAATGTTTTTAGCGGCCCCCGAAAGGGGGAAAGACGCTATTAGTTTTGTGTGGTATGTCTGTCCGTCCGTCTGTCCGCCCGTCCCGTGTAGATCTCGTAAACTAGAAAGGATAGTGAAAATCCAACATCATAATATTTTAGACCATTCAAAGCTCTGATGCAAAGGCTACTTTTTTCTATTCTGAAAGCGAAAAATCTAATTTTTTAAATCACTTATACAAACAGTTTGTTCATAAAAATACACCACTTTTACAACTATTGACTATTAATAGTAACAAACAAGGGAGGCTCTTTAGTAAGGGTGATTACAATTTACAATATTTTTGACACATTTTTGCAAACTGTTTTAGATTTTTAAAAACAATTATTTTTTTTACATTTGTATTGCTAAGTTAAGTAAGCTCTGTTATACTTACTACATTTACAAAAAAAGATGTTTACTTTTTTTAAGGGAAAAAATCTATTTAGTATGCATATAAGTTGGATATAATTTAAAACAACAATTAATAAGTATTTTAACATATTATCGCGTGAATTGCAGAGTTGCTCAATAGCCGTAGGCTGTAGAGCACTGAACTAAAGGAATTTTTAAACATTTTTTTACAGAAATGTTTTTTTCTTGAGGAATAAGAGACTGATTGTTCCATTACAAAACAATTAGAGCAATTATATATTCATTATAAGAATTTAGTTAGGCCAGGTTCACATCTAACTTCACATTCACTTTCACCTATCCTTTGGTCTGTGGCACACAAGATCTGTCAACCTTCTTTCTCCATTCTTTTCTGTCATTTGTCTTTGATAGAACTTAATTCTGATGTTCTTTCTGAAAATATTGATTCCTGCCTTCTTACCTGTCTGGGTGGACCACTTTGGGGGCCGATTTTGAGTTTGTGTTTTACACAAATTGTCTTTGTAACCTTGATGTTTTTTGTTGTTGTTTTTTTACTTTGTATCCATTGAAGTTTACAAAATAATTTCAATTTCTTTTTCAGGCTGACCTGGCAAGTCTTTGTTATATTTGGTTTCCTTTTTGTATTTGCTTGAAAAAAATGGCCAGCCGGAAGTTGAGCGTATCAACCAATGACTCGATGTACAATAAACGTTTTTGCTCCTTGAGGAAAAGTCCTACAAGTTTGACCAACAAACAGCAGAGTGTATATAAAAATGGTAGCAAAATTTATATAGACTTTAGAAGAGACCGAGACAGTACACGAGGTCGAAGTAACGGAAGTATTAATGACTTTTACAGGGACGGCCTTGACCTTGAGATCCGGAAGAGCAACAGCAACGGATCCTGCAGTCAGTGCTGCCACCTGGATCACGTCCGCCAACACCGACGCCACTATCACAAAACTCGGCGCTCTCATAGTAATCATTTTCATAAAGGAACGCCCTACTTGAGCACATCGGAGCCCAGCGACGCCCAGCAGACGTCCTCGGGCGACGACATCACAGTTACATACTCCCCAGCCCCACAAGCGCCCAAGTCAGGCGAGATGTGCCATAATAGAACTTCTGACAGCGGCAGTGGCTCTGTTCTACTCTACCCGCTGCCTGAAATAGACGCGGCTGACATGTAAAGTGGTCACTTGCCAGTGCCCCACAACCCTTCCATCCCTGCCAATTCTCTCTCTCTCTCTCGTGCGTCACGTAGATCAGAGACTGATAAGGATAAATGGCCGGTGGTTGCCAATATGTGCCATCTATCGTCTCAATGGCTGGAGATACTTTCATCAATTTTATGGAAATTCACATGACTCTGTTCGTTAATTCAACATTAACTTTAGCCAGACGGGAGATTTATTGTGCTAAAGAAACAAAGTTGGCAAGTGAGACCGAAATATCATTTAAAAAACTACCAACAGATGCACTCCATTCTAAATTCAACCTATCTAGACCAGCAGAGGACAAAACCAAACGATCTCTACAGATCGTTCTGAAATCAAATATTTTTTAAGTTGTTTTTTTTTTTAAGAAAAACACATTTTTTGTGTGTTTTTTTAAATTACTATCAGGGTTATCTCACCCTTTTGTAAAGAATAGAAAGAAAACTGTCAACTTGTTTATGTCAAAGGCCTCAGGACGGATGTGGTTGTCCCTGCAAACAAGGCAGCTTCCCAATTTAGATGTACTAATCCCGATGGCCTTGAAATAGCATTCTGGAATATATTCAGTCTTCAAATTCAGTAGAATACATTACTAGTAAATAGGTTTGCATTCATCTCTCTACAAATGTGTAATGAAACAAAGGTGAACATTTAAACCAACAAAAAAAAATTGGATTATTTAATTAATCCACGACATATTTATTATATACACGAAAGAAAAAGGAACTGAATCGTTTTAGTCCCAGAATACATTTAGAATGTTTTTGTAAGTCATAGACATCTATCTCTATCTGTGTGTGTGTGTGACCTGCATGCCAGGTCATAGAGTTGTGATGTCTGCCTTTAAAGTCAGAGAGTTGAAATATTCGATTTATAATGATTGTTATATCAAAGGCTGGTTGTTTATATATATATATATGGGCATATAATCAATCTTTCATTAGTAAGAATAATTCTAAGTCAATTGTGTTCAATTCAATGTAAATGTTCTGCAATATTTTGTAATGTAACATACATTTTGGCTGTACATAGTTTCAATTGTCACCCTGTTTAGTGTTAAAGTTTGGTTTATTCACCTAGATATCTATCTCACTTTCATCCATTGGGTTGTCTAGAACATTAGCTAGGTATTTTCATTGCCTCATATCACGTCTCATTTTGAAATCAGATATTATTCCTATTAATAACATAGACTGGCTACACATGTATTGTAGTTGACTGTTCGAATGAAAGAAATAACCCACGTGATATCAAACCAATCTAAAACTAACCCCAGAAAACCTTAACCGAGTAAACTTTAACTTAATAATATACACTCTGAAACAGCAAGAAAAAAGGCGATGTTGGAACTTTTTAAACATTTGTACTTTGTGACTTTAGATTCTACATATGATTAAAAAAAAAGGAAAATACCGTTTGCGTTTATCTCAAGCATCTGGCGATCCTCTGTCCGAGCATCTTCTTGCATTTGTAGCTGCTGAAAACTATTCCCCTGGTGTCTACAGTTCATTATTTATCCTAGTAAAAAAGACAATACTGCACGAGTCAAATAAAGTTACAATGAGTAGGACGCTGTCCTGCACTGAAGTTTGAGAAACTATGGAAACAAAGTAGCGTGACATTGTTGTGATAACATCTTGTAGCAGATCTTTGTTGTGGTTTTTTTGGTCACTCAGAAGCCTTTCACAGAAATATTGTTCAACGCTCTGTAGAAGTTCGGCACTTTCCAGATAAAATCGATTCGACGTAGATAAATTGAAATGTCTTTTACAAATGAACTTTTTAAATCAATCTTAGTGCATGTCCTATATCCCTTGGTATAAAATGATCACCCTCGCATCCCTCTTGTCAGCTTGTCGCAATCTGGGGTTACGGCCAATCAGTATGGAAGCTTAAAATAAATAAATAAACACGTTATTGCAACTGATTCCAATCAATCGAGCGTAAGAACGTGGCAGAAACTTGAAATTTAAAAACAGCACAGCAAAAAAACGCAAGTTGCTCCAAGAAGAAAATTTGCTCCAAGAACAAAAATGGCTCCAAGAACACAAATGGCTCCAAGAAGACAAACTGCTCCATGAACACAAATTTATCCATGAACACAAATTTATCCAAGAAGACAAATTGCTACAAGAAGACAAATTGCTCCAAAAAGACAAATTGTGCAAAAATCGCGTAGATGAACGTATAATTCATCGTGATACAAACAACTAATACTGAATTGTTTCATCCAGAAATCCTTTGCCATATTTTTAATGTTGACATGTCAAAAGATGTCAGCAGAGTTGAGATGTGTGACGCTATTTCTTCTCTTGTTACCACACAGGAATGGTCTTGTTCTCTGTAGCTCTGAGAAATCGGGAGTCTTTCAGCTCTTTTTGTGTACTAGGGAACTGAGCTACTTCTTTCAAAGTTAGCTCCATAGCACATTTTAACCCTTTGTTTGTTTGTTTGTTTGTTTGTTTGTTTGTTTTGGTGGGCGTGCTGGTGAATGAGGTTTAGCTGTGAATAGTGCTTGGTGGTGAATCGTGCCTGGCGGTGAATCGTGCCTGGTGGTGGATCGCGAATAACTGTTAATCGTGCCTGGTGGTGAATGGTACTCTCAGGGTGAATGGGTCCTAGAGAATAATGTCTGGGCATTGCATTTAGGCTGCGAGTATATTCATTTGTATGTGCTGCCTGCATTAATGTATTGTGAAATATTTCATGAAGATGTTAACATAATGAATTGAAATGAATTGATAAATAACCTTTTATAGCTCCCATCACTAGCAATCAGATCAAACTTATGTTGATGTTATAGTTTTATTATTATTCTACCTTCACTATGTATTCCTTTTCAATAGTGTACTTTCTTTTCAAGTGGCTGGCACACATAAAAAATAAGTTTTAGGAAGCTTTTTATTTCAGAACAAAAAAAAGTTTACTCATTTTATTGATGGTATCCATGCACTTTTTATTTGTGTATCTTAAATGCATTGTCATTTTTAGCGGCCACGAAAGGGGAAAAGACGCTATTAGTTTTGTGTGGAATGTCTGTCTGTCTGTCCCGTTTAGATCTCCTAAACTAGAAAAGACAGTGAAAATCCGACATCATAATTTTTTAGACCATTCAAAGTTCTGATGCAACGGCAACTTTTTCCTTTTCTGAAAGCGAAAAACTAATTTTTTAAATCACTTACGCAAGCAGTTTTTTCATAAAAATACACCACTTTTACTACGATTCACTATTGATACTAACAAACACGGGTGGCTCTTTAGCATACGAGTCGATTTCCACACTACTTGTAACACATTTATGCAAATGGTTTTAGTTTTTTTTGTCAAAGAAAACTTTTTTACATTTGTATTGCTAAGTTAAGTAAGTTCTGTCATACTAACTAATACATTTACATAAATAAATGTTGTTGTTTTTTAAAGAGAAAAAATCTATTTAGTATGCATATAAGTTGGAAATAACTGAAAACAACAATTAATAAGTAGTTTTCATATTATCGCGTGGCCTGCAGTAGCCTAATATATATATTAAACACATAACTATAGCACATTTTTTTTTACGGAAATGTTTTTTTTTTGAGGCTTTGAATAAGAGATTGACCCTTTACGAAACAATTAGATCAATTAGATATTCATTAAAAGACATTAGGCCAGGTTCACATCTAACTTCACCTTCACCTATCCTTTGGTCTGCTGGTCCATTGGGGCACCACACAAGATCAGTCAACCTTCTTTCTCCATTCTTCTCTGTCATTTGTCTTTGAAAGAACTTCATTCTGATGTTCTTTCTGAAAATATTGAAACCTGCCGGAGTGGACCACTTCGGGGGTCGATTTTTTGTCTTTGTAACCTTTTTTTACTTTCTTTGTTTCTTCTTGAATTGTTGTGCTTGTCTTTTTGTTCAACAGTAAATTAGAGTCCAACTGTTTAAAAGAATGTTTGTGATAATTTCATTGTGTTTATGGAGTGACTGAAATAGTTTTGCCATTAGTATGTTCTACAAACTATGTGATATTATTTTTTTTAAATATATTTATTTGTAATTCATGTCTCAGATTATGTCAGTTGATTCAAAGACACACACACACAATCTCGACAAGAATTTAGGAAATGTGTGAGTGTGTGTGTGTTGTTGTTGTAAAATCACAAACAAATTCATCAATAAATGAAAGAATGAACGGAAAGTTCTGACGTTGTTGTATTGTATACTATGAAACGAATAGACTATATCACTGACGCCCAATCTAATTCAACCAGCGGGCCAATTTAACTTACGACACTCGTGTCGCGGGCCACATGACTGAAAAGGTGCAAAAAACGAAAAGAAATTGATCTAAAATAATTTTATTAGAAACCTGTGGATCCAGTACATACTAGTTAGTACTTAATGTACTTATATTAATTAAAGGGACGTCATAATTGGCTTCATTTCTCTACTTAAATTATAGCCTCGCCAGCCAACGACTCATTATTGTGTGTCTCTTTTTGTCAATATTTCCATCTTCCAATGTCAAGGTGAGTTGACGCGGCTGAAACCAAAATGACGTAATATTTGTTTTATTATACCGTTTACATGTTCTTTAAAAGCAAAAACAGCTACACTTTCTTTACTAATCAAATATGTTGGCTTATTATAATGTTTCACAAAAAATAAGTATTCGTCACGATATCCTGATAGATTCAAAATTCCACTTGTAGTTTCTTCAATTCTCCCATTTCATAAACGTACAAATGTTAAAGGTCATGGTGTCAATCCATCAGAGAGTCCTAACGTAGGTAAGAAACATTTTTCAACAATTTTAAAAAAAGGTGTGTGGGGGGGGGGGGGGGTTGTACTCTTTGTGTCGACGTTTCCGCTCGCTGGATGGAACCACATCGCGAGTCGGATGTGGCCCGCGGCCGTAATTTGGGCATCACTGGACTATATGACTATATAAAAGACATTCACTGACCTGGTAGTTGGCTGAATGTGATGAGTGGTTAACAAATCAATGATACGTTTTAATTAATTTCAGCGCGTTTATAGTCTTCTAAAGTCCAATGAACGAAGTGGCAGCTTACATTGTTAAATTTCAAAGAAGCGGCCTACCTCACAAATTTATCTAAGATAAAACCAATCGTTAATGGTGGGGGGGGGGGGGGGGGGGGGGGCCTACTAAACTAGACTTATGGTTTGTGTGTGCATTTAAAGCATTTAATTTAAAGCAACTAGACAAATTGGTATATTGCATCGTAGTAGTAGTGGTAGTGGTAGTGGTAGTGGTAGTAGATTTTGTGTGCACTTGAGCTTTCTTTTTCAAGAATTACGCATCACTTGCAAGTGGAAACAAAACAGTTACTAGATCTGGAATGGCTAGATCTACAAAGGGACAGCCACCCATCTAGTCTAATGCATACCAACTAAGCTGGGAATATATAAGGCTCCAGACTCAATACAATCTTCTCAGACTATCTCTGTCTATGAAACAAAAATCCCCTTGTTTTTTTTTTTTTAGAATCTAATAAAGTGAAGCTTAATATGTAAAAAAAAAAGATTGAAATAAATGATGTAATAAATATCCGTACACATTTCGAAATCATTGAAAACGTGTTGGTGTGATTGAATCGAATAGTTCAACTTCTGATATTTGAGTCGTATGGAGATTTAGAAAATGTCTTTAGTCTGTGCAGCTTCTGTAAATTGGAATTTTTAGTTTCTTAAATGTTTGTTTATGTGAGGGAAAAGGGTGAGGATGTACATGCATTTCTCATTGCTCCTTATGTAGATCTCATACAAGTAAATCTCAAACAAGTAGATCTAATGCACATTGATCTCATACAAGTAAATCTCATACAAGTGAATCTATTTCAATTAGGCCTATTACAAATAACCTAGACTGTCTTTTAAATCTTAATTTAAAGAAAGGAATATATGTGTAAATAGAATGTCTATACGTATGAACAACATAAAATATCGATAGTGAAATTGTAGATTTTAAATTGATTTAAACGTGACAGTCGGACAAATAGCACAAAATTATTAGCAAATTTTCCTAATGTGCCTGTAAATAAAAAAGGGAAACAACAAAAAGAATATATAACTACAATGAAAATTGCATTCTAGAAAAAAATAAAACAATAAAAAGGGGGAGACAACTGATCTAAATGGAAATACTTTCCTGCACTCAAGTTTTCATTTTAAAAATATAGTTTATAAAAAAATCTCATACACAGACACTTCAGCACACCCTATACAAGCTCTGACTGCATATACACGAATGTACAAACACACTCTAGAATCGCTCAGCCTTTTCCCCATTTTATTTGATGTTTAAATTTAGGATGAAAATGATTTAATAATAAAATGTTGATCGAACATTATCGAGAATTGCAACGTCTGATGCCAGCTATCTGATCTTCATATATTCCTTGTTTTGTAGAATATCTCTCTCTCTCTCTCTCTCTCGTGTGATATCTCTCTATCTTGCCCCCTGCCCCCCCCCCTTATCGTCTGCTGCTAAATTGACTTACTTCCCCTTGTTAAGCGCTCTAACTGCCCCTGTTTCTGGCTGTGACCCTAATGATACCAGTGATTACATATACGCATAGCGGCGGATCAATCAGCTAAATTTCATTATAGATCAGAGATACTCTAGTACCTTTATACTGTTGGCTTGAAGTTCTCATATAAACAATGCAAGATGACAGAAAAAAAAACAACAGAAAATGAATGGATTATCTTAGAAAGATGCCACTAAAAGAAACACTTTGGTGCTATTTTTTCAAAGGTATCCGGTAAAAAATATTGAACGATATAAATCCTCAAAGACCATTTTCACACTTTAAACGTAAAACTTGTCAAAACTGCTTACATGTGGCGACGTCGCAGGTCAGTGCTGAGGCCTACAATAATCATTGGTCTCGGTTTGACACTGTGGTTTTCAGTAACTATTCGTGATAGTGATAAGGCTATGCCTATGCTTAATTATGTAAACACACCTTTTTATCATCCCTCTCTACATGCGAGTCTAATGACGTCATTCGATCAAGCTCTACGGAAAAATTATTATTTCACTGAACTATATTTCAAACATGCGATCTTCTATTTTGTCGGATTATAACTTGCATAAATTTGCAATGTGGTTTGTCTAATATGTTTTGTCCAATATGGTTTGTCCAATATGTATTGTCCAATATGTTTTGCCCAATGTGTTTTATCGGTGGATGTGTTGTGTTTGAAGCCCAGTATGCTGTGTCGGTCTATTTTATGTTTTGTTCAATGTGTTTTATCGGTTGATGTGTTGTTTTAATCCCAGTATGCTGTGTCTGTCAATGTTTTGACCCGCTATGTTTTAATTTTGAACCGATTCGAAGCTTAATCGTTCTTTGAATGAAAGCAGTCTATCTATCCACAATGAAATTAAAGTCATATTCTACCAAAACAGTTGTTTTAGATTGTATCATCCAATTCTACCAAAACAGTTGCTGTTGATTGTATCATTCAATTCTACCAAAACAGTTGCTGTTGATTGTATCATCCAATTCTACCAAAACAGCTGCGGTTGAATGTATCATCCAATTCTACCAAAACAGCTGCGGTTGATTGTATCATCCAAAGTGTACGTGATAAGAAGTCTGTTCTAAATTCAAAATGGTGAGTACATGAGGTCACTTCATGCAATGTCACCATCAATCAAAGTCACATTTGCATAAAATTGGGCGGGGGAGTGTGTCCAGGTCTTTTTAACGCATTTCTTACATAATAACACGGAATATTAACCTCTGAAATCGTAACAGACTCAGCTGATTACATTGAATCTAAAATAACAGTAGATCAATATGGTACGCCGTCTTATTTTAATTATATCTTCAATTACAGGGTGTAGATAGCTTTGATTGGTTTATCCTTTCCATTTTATATTTTTCTTAATAGAGCGTCACTCTAAATAAAGGGTGGCCAACCTTTTAGTTCAATGCGCATTTGTTTTTCAGTTTCGATTCAGATGTGCCACTAAGAATTTTACAAGTTTCAGTCCTTTAATTAAAATATGGTAATTTGTACATATTTGGTTATTTATACACATTTGTGTATAGTAAATGTTAAAATTTAAGCAAAAAAAAACAATATAAACTTTTACTTATTAAGTCTTTCTTTGTTAACATTCTAGTTTACATTGATATTTTAATTTACAATTTCTGGATGACCTATAGACACATTATAATTTATGCACGCTGTAAGAAGTTTTAATTTTTTTATGGACAGGCAATATATATATATTGTTGTAACCCTGCCCTGCACCAGTGCTTGAGGTGCGCACTAGTGAACGTAAACAGGAAGACACTAGAAGAGGGAGAATAACAGTGCATCAGGGATTGTGAAGAGTCTGAATGTTTGGGAAACTAAGAGGCCAACTTTTGTGCTGCCTGAAGGTTGTAGTAGGGACCTGGAGCGAAGCGGGGAAGGCTGTCGTTGGTCCACATTCGGGTTAAGTAGCAAAGGACTGGTATACTTAGTAGTAAGACTCTGAGGAAGCTGAAGGATGAATCATCATGTAATGTGTTTACCCTAGTGAATAAACACAACTATTTGTTTCGTTTTAAACTGTGTTGAGTTGCATGCCTTTTCGTTGAGTGCCTAACCTAAAGTTACAACAATATTCTTCTTCCCTTTCCCAACTGGTCCAGACACGGATCAGAGCACATTGAGAAAGGTAAACGCGAAAAAAAAAACAAATGATAAAAATATTTATAATCGTGCGGATTTATTGTGTCTAGGTAGGTCAGTCATACACGACTGATCCAAACTAATTGATACAATAGCACTTAATAGAAGCTTTGCATATTTTAAAAATATTTTCTTATGTTGTTCTTCTATTTAATTTAATTTTTTTTTTCAATTCTCAAATTGACTTCAACACAGGCTGACTTGATCTACATTTAAACACTTCTCAAATTGACATTATCCAAGGCTTGAAGACTGACTTGCAACGTCACAACATGTGGGCAGTTTAGACCAAAAGCTCGTTGCCACGTACAGACTAACAATTTTTAAATTTACTTCAACACAGCCTAAGCTGGCTTGATCTAGATATAAACAATTCTCATTGCTGATTTTAACTAGCAGTGGTGCTCAACCTCTTTCGACACGGGGACCAAATAAATTCCCGATATGCGTGTCACGGGTCGAAAAACTCCCGCCCTTCGGAACCCAATTTTAGCGATTCATTATGCAAAAATCTCTGGCACATATATCACCTTATCACGGAGCAAATTAGGCCCGAAAGTCATAGTTTGAGCATCACTGTGCACTAGCATTAAAAAAACAATTCCCGTCAATAATCTAAGCAGTCTTGTCCTCTCTAGCGTCTCTTCTGTTCAACTCTCAGAGCGCTCCGAACGAAACAATGAAGGGAATTGTAGGAGAATCCTTCACTTTTTGTTTGACATGAAAAGATTTTGAATTAACTTCCAGAAGAAAAAATGTGATCGTTCGCATTTATTTTAATGTGACATCAATTGTCTAGAGTGTTTTTTAAGCAAATATTTTTTTGTGGAAATTAAATATATTAATTAAATATCTTTTTAAATTAAATTTTTCTATGTCTGGATTGATCGATAATCTCATCGAGGGGGACAAACAACGCTATTGCCATTGATAGGAAATATTCAAATCTCTTCAATACTTCAAAACCTTTCCTATTTTATTATCATAATTTTATTTTATTTTTTTTTGCATCAAAACAAAATTCCAATTGATTGATTTGCTCTGTCTAAAAAGTATATAAAATAGTTAATGAAAATTAAAAACTTATTTTCATTATAGAAGAGACACTTCAGTCTTGCTTTCTAAGATCCAAAAAGGACGCCAAGGGGAGATAACGGCGTGCATAGTTCGAACTCGATACAATTTTGACGCTCCACTGTCCAGCATGCCTCAGTACCAGGCAGTCCTCCACAATAGATTCCGACAAACTAACTTCGAGTGGATCAAAGAATGGAAAGGCCCCACAGAAAGGAAGACTATATATATATACATGGGTTCAACCCCGCCCCCCCCCGAAATGAACCCCCCCTCAGGGGTTTTGTTTATTTTAGGTGAAATTTTAATACTAAATTATTACTTGCCCTAGCACAGCCAAGGGGGTTTTGAGCTTAAAACCCCCTACCAGGGTTTGGAGTTTAAAACCCCCTACCAGAAGGTTTTCAGTTTGAAAACCCCTACCAGGAGGTTTAAAGTTTAAACCCCCCCACCAGGGGTTTTGAGTTTAAACCCCCTACCAGGGGATTTTCAGTTTGAAAACCCCTACCAGGGGGTTTTAAGTTTTAACCCCCCTATCAGGGGTTTTGAGTTTGAAAACCCCTACTAGGGAGTTTTGACTTTGAAACCCCAAAACAAGGGGTTTTGAGTTTGAAACCCCATACCAATGGGTTTTGAGTTTAAAACCTACTACCAGGAGTTTTGAGTTTTAAACCCCCTACTAGGGGGTTTTGAGTTTGAAAACCCCTACCAGAGGGTTTTAAGTTTAAAACTCCCTATCAGGGGTTTTGAGATTAAAACCCCTACCAGGGGGGTTTGCATTTAAATCCCCCTCTTCTATAACACAAAAGAAAATGCAAACGATAATCCCCTAATTCCAAGAGCACATCTAAGGAAGATTTTGATTTTAAACCCCTCTCCAAAATTTACGATAAACCCCTCTTCAATATAAAAAGCAAATTACACACTCAAAATTGTATGAGCGTAGCCAAAGGGGTTTTGGGTTTAAACCCCTCTTCAGCTGGGTTTGAAGCTAAAAATACCTCTTCAATATAAAAAAAAGGAAATTTCGCAATCAAAATGCTATGAGCTAAGCCTATTGGGTATTTTGAGTTTAAATTTCCATTCAGAGGGGTTTGATGTTTTAAAAAAATACCTTTTCAATATAAAAAAAGCAAATTACACACTAAAATTCTTTGAGCGTAGCCAAGCCAATGGGGGGTTTTGAGTTTCAACCCCTCTACTCCAGATGGCTTTTTAAAAAGTTTAAAACCTCTCAAGATAGTTTTGACTTTAAAATCCCCCTACAGAGCGTTTTAAGTTTGAAAGCCTCTCTCTTCAATATTATTTCTAAAGCAAACTACAGTCAATAAATTCTATGACCGTAGCTAAATGTGGTTTTGAATAAAAATAAAACACAACAACTCCAGATATATTTTAGTTGAAAACCCCTCAACAGATGATTTTGAAGATAAAACTTCCTTTTTCGATATAACATCTAAAGCAAACTACTGTCACCTAATTCCAAGAACGTATTCAAGAGAGGTCACACATTTCTACCAGTAGCGGGACTCCATTAATAGAGTGCAGTGAAGAGTCATCTGCCAAAGTTGAAAAACACTAAATGTGGCTCAACAAAGATGGCTAAGACAGATTCTAGGAGTCAGTTATTGAGATCGGGTCTAAATCAAGGAAATCCTATGCCTAAGTGGGAGTCGACCCCTTAGTAAGGTTGTGACAGAGAGTTTCATGAGGTATGCGTGACATGTTCTCCGACAAAATGAATTACGCATAATAAGAGTTGCAATGACATCCTAGTACAACTTGGCGCAACACTTTCATTAAGATCCTCAGAGCCGGTGGGAAGAGGCTTCAGACACTGCCAGTGACAGATTTTTGTGGAAACAGCATGCCAGCAAATGCGCCGAACGGCGCGGGAGGGTTTAAGTCAGTAAGAATAGCACATTAGGTTTTGAAATAAAAAATTTTAATAGCAAAATATTGCACTGTAGGTATCTCAGAATATGCATTTAGTTGGCTTTAAATACCAGAAATAGTGCTTGACGGCGAGGCTCCGCCCGCGCTGGGGGAGCTCTCAGCGCTCCCTCAGATCCCTTGCTGACAAGGCGAGGAGTCTACAATTTTTTCACTAACTCCGGAAGAACCTATTCAAGGGCACAATAAACGTCTTCCAAAAGAATATAGGGTCAGAATGTAATAGAGATTAATTATGTACACACACACACACACATCCCTACATACAAACATATATATATATTTGGGGGGGGGCGGACCCCCCCCCCCCCCTGAAAAATCCTGGCTACGCCCATGTGTGTATATATATATATATATATATATAGTAGATTAATTAGATTAGTTCCTAGTCCAAACCTCCCGCAGGACAAGGGGGGATGGGAGCGGGCAGGGTTTGATCAATTTAAACGACAGTCAAGCGCGCAGCCAGTCATCCGTAGTGTGAATACTACTCTTGTTTTCTCGTGACTATCCGCAGAAATAAGAGAGTGATCTTTCCTTTACTTCTTCTTCTCGTTTTAACTGTTGATGGAAGAAGAGAATTATATATATATACTATCAACGTGAACTCTCTTCAACACTGTCTATGGCCTCTCGCACTATTAAAATAGAACTTGTGATGACCTTTGTCCAGTTGGCAGCGAATTATAATTTTCCGTACCCGTACAATATTTGTTTCTTCTCCGTGTACGTTGTATGTTCTGTGTAGCAAAGCTCCGGTCTGCCTTTTTCTTTTTTTTAAGCATCTCGTTATATGTCTATATGAAGTAACTAACTATAGGCCTACTTATAAATGTGTATGATCTATATTTTAATAAAATGTCATCTTATTATTTCTTATTATTATATATAAAATGTATGTATTTGTCAACAGCAATTTATTTTTCTTAAAATACAGATCTAAGTAAAAACTAGAAGCATTCACTGAAGTAGAAATAATCAAAATAAATCCTGAGGCTTCAGGATTGAGAGCCATGGCCTTAGTGGAAGCCCACAGAAATAAGGAAACTTGCTTTTTTTTTTGTTTTTAAATACACCACTAAAAAGTTGATTGAACTAAAACGAAGAACCCTGTAACATCATGTCTTTCCCATTGTTTTGCGTTAGTTGAAGTAAAGACTTCGCTTTGCTGCTCTATTCCCAACTTTCCATAGGTAGGACCAAAATATGCAAATACATCAATAAATAAATTAAAAAATCCTAGTAATTAAAAAGTGAAGCTACAGATGATGTAGATGATGATGAATAATTAAAGCCAAGTGCATTAAAAATTCTAATAATTTTTTTTTATACCAAAACAACCTTTTTATTTAGCTGTTAAAACAACTAAATTACCCAAATAAAACTACATATAAACTAACAGGCTAACCAATTGAAGTTACAGCCAAGAATTAATTAGTTTAATTTACGAAAGCTATAAGTTTCTGTTACATGTGATAAGCGAAAAAAAAAATTAATGTTTCTACGGCGTTAAATTAATACCTGTAAATGGCTAGTAAAACAAAAATATTTTATGCGTAATAATAATAATGAGGCAATTTTGGGGAGTCCAAAGATTAAGGAGGAGTACAGTATTGTGTAAGTCTTGACGTGCTACGTAGACCCATATCTGAGTAGAGAGGTTCCCTTTTCAAACCTTTCGGTCTATAAGGCAGATGATGTAAAGGTCATCTGTTTCTGTGGCCTATGGTTAACGAGGGTGTCATGTGGCCAGCACAAGCACCAATCGCCTTTACTTTTCCCCAACTAATGTCATGTACCCATTAGGGCTGGGTGGACTCAGAGGATCCCGGAACTAAAAATCCCAGTCTTCATCAGGGTTTGAACCAAGCGCTTTACTGAGCCTCCCTATATCTAAGTAGTTTGTTCTATTTGACGCAAGCAAAGTCGTTACATGCCGAAGTTTTATCTACGCTCTGTTTGTCTGCTCTTGTCTAGCCGGGATTTTTTCTTTGACTCTCTAATGTATATGCCTCGGTCTTTGCAGTTCAGTAGATCACGCTTATGGAAACCTGTTTCTATCAGGTGTTCTCGTCTATGTAAAGGTCTTTTCGTCTATGTCAGGTCTTTTCGTCTATGTCAGGTCTTTTCGTTTATGTCAGTCTTTTTGTCTATGTCAGATTTTTTCGTTTATGCAGGGCCGGCCCTAGCGATTGCGAAACAGATAGCGCGGGGCCTTGTCTGGGTAGAGATAAGCATAATGTCAAAATTAAGTTTATTTGTTAGAAAGCTCTTTCGTCTTTGCAATAAATTTGTTTATTCAATGAAAGTTCACAATATGCTGAGTTGTATTTATTGGCACCCCAAAAATAACAATCTACGCCATTTTTCAGGAGATTTTTAAAATTTCAGTAGATTTCCAGGACTTTTTCGTATATTTTGCTGGAGGCCCTTGAAAACCCTGTTATTACATAATTTATAATGGTTTAATTTAATAATTACACTTAGAACTAGCGCGGGGCCTATGAAAACGCGGGGCCCACTGCGACAGCATAGGCTGCAGTGGCCTAAGGCCGGCCCTGTGTCTATGTCACATGTTCTCGTCTGTTAAGTATTCTCGTCTATGTCAGGTGTTCTTGTCTATGTCAGGTATTCTCGTCTATGTCAGGTGTTCTTGTCTATGTCATGTGTTCTTGTCTGTCAGGTTTTTTGTTCTATGTCCATTGTTCTGGTCTGTCAGGTGTTCTCGTCTATGCCAGGCAGCTGCGGACTGGCTATATGGGCATTTGGACAAATGCCGGTGGGCCAGTATCTAAACGGGCCGCTAGGCTACCGGAAGGGCCGCATGGATGCCACTATGTATTAAATTGTCAAAGGTTTTATACTATTCTCTTATAAAAGCGACATCGTGTTGAAAAGAAATCTCTCTACAGTGTATTACTAATTTGATCGAACACATTTTCCGAAATAACGTAATAGCCTACATCCATAGACAGTGCTACTAGTAGGCTTCATCCTTTTATGGCCTACACACTTAGCGATTTAAAAACAACATAAGGCCTATATTTCTTTTAAAAATATAGAGCTCATTGTATGCATGTGTACAGGTATCGATACTCAAACTTAGCATAACGATTTTGTGGACAGGCATGCCTATAATTTGATGTCCATCAAGTGATATGCAATGAATGGGCCTGAATGGGCCTGATTGTATAGAAATGCCCGGGCCGATTTTGACACCCAGTCCACCCCTGATGTCAGGTGTTCTTTTCTATGTCAGGTATTCCAGGTGTTTTTGTCTGTCACAGATGAGGAGTTCGTACGTTTCTGCTAGGACGACCTCCGTGCTTGCTTGTTTTTTGGGCTACAATTATCGCCTGTACGGTAAAGACGATCTATCAAGATCAGAAGTCGAAAATTAAGCCTTGCCTTCCATCCACCTAAACATCCTTATTTGGAGTGCATGCAGCTTTAGTGATATCTTTCTTGAAGCTTAAGTTGTTGTTTTTAATTCTAAACCACTCCTGTCTCAAAGCCATACAACAGGATTGTGAGAACTATTGCATCTTAATCCTTTTCATTATCAGCTATACTTCTCTGTTATATTGATCCATTATTATTTATATTTAATAGAAAATAGTTCAAGATTTGTCATGAGAATTTGGCCATAGCCTATTTTGTCTCAAACAATGTCGGGTTGACTAGGTATACTGTGAGTCAGTGGGAGTAGACAGGGGAACCAATCTAGTTGTCCGGTAGATCAAATATGAACCCATGTCCAATATTTCACGCAAGACAGCTTATTTAACAAAAGGTCAGAGTGACTGCAGACAATGCCCGGGGAAGGGGCTGTCCACTACTTCAATGAAAACTCCTGTTGGCGCTTCAATCCAGCTGATTGAAAATGGCTGTCCAATTAGAGCCCATTTATCCTACTGCACCCTGGCACACAGCGTTATTACGCGACTTGAAGGGGACACAATTTGTTATCGGCTCGACGAAGTTAGCTCTCTTGGATGAGATGCGTATAGAGAAGAAATTATTTGTTGAGATCTAGATCTCCTAGAGAAACATGAGTGATCAAGAACATTGAGAAATATCGACTTGTTAAGTGCCGAAACAGAAATTCGTTGTTTATTATGACAGTTGGTAAATAAATGTTACGTAAACATCTACTTTTAAATCATTTAAAAGTAACTTGATTTGACTTTTCATAGTAGTATTTTTAAAAATTCATTTGGAAGCAAGTTTGTCTAAAGTTTGTCACCCATATGGATCTGGGGTATGTGGGAATGACAATTGGTCTTTAGGTAGTGGGTCTGGAGATCTAAATCTGTGGGCGGTGGCCCGTGAGTCTGGAGATCTAAGTCTATGGGCAGTGGGTCTAAAGATCTAAATCTGTGGGCAGTGGGTATGGAGATATAAATCTGTGGACCTCATTCACCAATCGTAAACAAACATTTAGCCACTTGATTCTCAATCTCTTCTATACAAATTACGATCTAATTTTTAATACACAATAGCTATCACGTGACATTTTTTTCCATTGTTTTATCAATATTATCAAGTAACTAAAGGTTGTTTGTTTACGATTGGTGAATTAGGTCCATTTAAAAAGACTAAATGTGGCTCAACCCCTTAGCAAGGTTGTAACAGAGCGCTGCATGAGGTTTGCCGGACATGTTCTCCAACAAAATGAATTACGCATAAGAAGAGTTACGATGACGTGGAGGCCATTACAAGGAGAGCGCAAAAAGTGAAATCCTAGTATAACTTGGCGCCACACTTTCATGGAGGACCTCAGAAAAGCTTGCCGCCCAATGCGCCGAACGGCGCGGGGAATCTAAGTAGTAAGAATTAGGTTTTTGAATTAAAACTTTTTAATAGCAGGATAATGCACTGTAGATACCTCAGAATATGCATTTTATTGGCTTTCAATACCAGAAATAGTGCTTGGCGGCGGGGCCCGAACCCCGCTAGGGGAGCTTACATTGCTCCCTCAGACTCACTTGCTCGCAAGGTAGTGGAAGTCTACAATTTTTTCACTAACTCAAAGAAGAAGCTATTCTAGGGTACAATAAACGTCTTCCGAAAGAATGAAGGGTCAGAATGTCATAAAGATTAATTATGTACACACACACACGTATATATATATGTTGTAAATAACTTAAGTGAGGCTAGAGAGCCTGTTGCCCACGAAGCTATCTGCACAGTTTTCCGCCGCCGTCGCTTCCTCTTCTTCCAGTTGGCCAGTCTAAGCTTCAGACGATGTCGTGGTCGCTGCTTCGACCTCATGAAGATAGTCGCTGATGCCAGCAAGCTGACACAGGAAGAATTAGTGGAGGACATGGTTGTCATCCACTTGACACAAATAGAGGTTGTGGCGACCACTGTAGTTCCCAGGGCCGTTGTTCTAAGACGTCAAGTCGGCGGATCTCTTTCATGAACGACTCGTGACACAGTTGTAGGCCCACAGGTAGCCATGGTGTCCAACATATAGTCTGTCTCAGCTTCATCTGTAAGGTATGCCCATGGACGTCTCGTGACACAGTTGTAGGCCCACAGCTAGCCATGATTTCCAACACATAGTCTTTCTCAGCTTCATCTGTAAGGTATGCCCATGAACGTCTCGTGACACAGTTGTAGGCATACAGGTAGCCATGGTGTCCAACACATTGTCTTTCTCAGCTTCATCTGTAAGGTATGCCCATGGACGTCTCGTGACACAGTTGTAGGCCCACAGGTAGCCATGGTGTCCAACACATTGTCTTTCTCAGCTTCATCTGTAAGGTATGCCCATGAACGTCTCGTGACACAGTTGTAGGCCCACAGGTAGCCATGGTGTCCAACACATTGTCTTTCTCAGCTTCATCTGTAAGGTATGCCCATGGACGTCTCGTGACACAGTTGTAGGCCCACAGCTAGCCATGATTTCCAACACATAGTCTTTCTCAGCTTCATCTGTAAGGTATGCCCATGAACGTCTCGTGACACAGTTGTAGGCATACATGTAGCCATGGTGTCCAACACATTGTCTTTCTCAGCTTCATCTGTAAGGTATGCCCATGGACGTCTCGTGACACAGTTGTAGGCCCACAGGTAGCCATGGTTTCCAACACATTGTCTTTCTCAGCTTCATCTGTAAGGTATGCCCATGAACGTCTCGTGACACAGTTGTAGGCATACAGGTAGCCATGGTGTCCAACACATTGTCTTTCTCAGCTTCATCTGTAAGGTATGCCCATGGACGTCTCGTGACACAGTTGTAGGCCCACAGGTAGCCATGGTTTCCAACACATTGTCTTTCTCAGCTTCATCTGTAAGGTATGCCCATGGACGTCTCGTGACACAGTTGTAGGCCCACAGGTAGCCATGGTGTCCAACACATTGTCTTTCTCAGCTTCATCTGTAAGGTATGCCCATGGACGTCTCGTGACACAGTTGTAGGCCCACAGCTAGCCATGGTTTCCAACACATTGTCTTTCTCAGCCTCATCTGTAAGGTATGCCCATGGACGTCTCGTGACACAGTTGTAGGCCCAAAGCTAGCCATGGTTTCCAACACATAGTCTTTCTCAGCTTCATCTGTAAGGTATGCCCATGAAGCATCCTTGTTCATCCACCACTACATCAGGTTTCGCTGGAAATAATTAACAACCGTTCAGGTCACTCTCACTGATGTGGTCAGAAGTACAAATTTCTGTTAAGTTTAGATCTTGTAACTGGGTTTCTTGGCATGGGCATTGTCCACGCAGGGCGCCGCTTATACAGTTCTTGTCAATCGCCTGGTTGCAGTTGCCAAGCATCGAGTTATCCCTTATGCCGCTGTCAAAGTCAAATTCGTTGTTTCTGTTTCGGCCTTTGTAGGGGTCCGTATACACAATTTCACCAAGGCAAGGAATCAGAAACGGTCTTAAGGCTTTCATGGTTTGAGTTCCCGTCAAATGTGCTGACAGATAAACAGAGGTCTTTAAGGTCCACAACAAAAAACTTGGACGCAGACCCAACGTTGTCTTGATCTGTCCGGGTCATTGAGGTACTCGTTTCAGGTATACCAGGAACAAAAACTTCAGGCACATAACAGACTTCTCTTGTTTCTTCATTTGTCTCTTTCCTTTCGATTCGGCACATCCAGTTGAGATCGTTGTCACGTTTCTCGTCTTGAAAGTCACCCCCGCAAGACTTGCCCACAACACAGTCACAGACGGCGCTCCAATCCCCAGCGCCTCCATCACCACTGTTTGTGCAGCCACAGTCCTGACCAGGTAACTGTCCTTTAACTAACGAGTTTATTTCTTCTTTCGCTTGCGACACAATTTTTTTACTTTGGTCTGTTTGGCCTTCTACTTGCAATACACTTTCATCTACTTTGTTCAACATTATGTTCCTGCTCATGTTTCCCATCATGTTCCCAATCATGTTCAGCTGTTTATTAAATGCATCCACAAAGTCTTGGATCTTGCCAATGACATCAACAATCCCAGGTTCAATTTCAAATTGATAGGTCTCCGGATCTTCTTATTCATCGATCAGAGCTTGCCGCAAACGAGCCGTGAGGGTTTCCCTGCTACCGACGGGTTTTAAACCTCGGTCGCGAAGCTCTTGTCTTAGCTCTTTAATTAAGAGCTGATGTAATAGCTTCAACGATGCCATAGAGATCGAATCCTACCTCCTCTTGTTGAGTTGCCTATAAATCCCACTTCTGACACCAATTGTAATAACTTAAGTGAGGCAACTCAACGAGGCACATAAATGTTTATTTACAAGACATCACAGTTACACAAAACAACATCTTCTCTTAGCACAGTCTCTCCATATTGGCTTTCTCCTTGGGCGGAAATCGTTATTCTCCTTTTCCTAAAGTCAACATCCTTTTCTGTCTGGTTTCTAGCAGTGCGCACCTTCTGCACTATCTTGAATGGCGGTGCGCATGGCGGGGTTATAACAATATATAATTTTTTGACTTTGGGGGGGGGGGGGGGGGGGGAGAGAAAAAATATGCCCCCCCTCACCCCCCACCCCCCCCCCCGGAAAAAAATCCTGGTTACGCCCATGCATATTCGGACTGTGGAATTCAAATATACAACTTAGGATTTACCCGTGCCGCTCCTGGTGGGCTTTGACCTGTTTTATCACCTTTATTCCTTCAAAACTTATTACAAGAAATCATCTCACATCGTCTTTCTATGTAAGACTTCAAACCCTTTTGAGATTTGGAATTATAGGTCCCTTTAACAACTTCACCTCTAAAGGTTTTTTCAGCGGTACCAGGAAAGTGCAGAACTTTTAAGTTGAAAAGGAACTGTGACGGAGATGAGAACTTTCAAGTGGGAAGAAAGTGTCTATGTGATGGAGAACTTTTGAATGGAGCGGAAGTGCGTGTAGGGAAAGAGAGATGCAGAACTTTTGAGTCTAGATTAAGTGCGTGTGTGTGGGTTAGATGCAGAACTTATGAGTCTAGATTAAATGCGTGTAGAGAAAGAGAGATGCAGAACTTTTGAGTCTAGAGTAAGTGCGTGTGTGTGGGTTAGATTCAGAACTTTTGAGTCTAGATTAAGTGCGTGTATGGAAAGAGAAATGCGGAACTTTTGAGTCTAGATTAAGTGCGTGTAGGGAAAGAGAGATATAGAACTTTTGAGTCCAGAGTAAGTGCGTGTGTGTGGGTAAGATGTAAAACTTTGATAGGAAGTGTTTGATGGAGAGAGATGCAGAACTTTTGAGTGGGCAGGAAGTGTTTGTTGGCGAGAGATGAGGAACTTTTGAGTGGGCAGGAAGTGTTTGTTGGAGAGAGATGCAGGAGATATTAAGTTTTTGTTCTCACGACGTTCAAGTTGTTTAATGTTGATTTATTTAAAATATAATACGCCTACATCAGTTCAGTTTCACTAGATGTTTGGAGCTATAAGCCAACGACCGTTCAACAGCACAGTGCATTTATAACATCCTCTAATTGTAACAACACAACCTCGATTTTGATTTTTAAACCTTTTTTTATGATAACGTCTTAATAGTAAGCTTACGGCTTATTCTGATTGGTTCTCTACCCGTTTTGAAGCATGAAAGTAACTGATTGGGAAATAGTCAGCACTTGCTGTGGAGAATCCCCGCGATATAGACGTAGATCTAGATCTAATTGTTTCTTAAAACTAAAAGAAAAATTTGGCATCGTTTAAGGACGAGTATTTTTTTTTCATTCACGGCTTTTAAGTAATCCATAAGCCCATAACTGTCCACGTTGGCTACGCCTTGCGCCGCTTCTGATCGTAAAGAGTCCAAAATGAGCTGTTAGAAGCAATGTTGTTTAATAAAGTATTTTGGCTGATGAACATGCTTGTATCTACTGGTCCTGTTCTGTGATGGCTAGCATTCAAAACGGTGTTAGGCTAGAATTCATGAAAATTATCCAAAAGTAGCCTTTGACATTGCCATTTAGATATCGTAATGTAGTTGTGTCATCAAGAAGATTGTCAATTTCTTCCGTGACAGTCCCTAGCTACGAGCTTTGGTACCAAATTTGCCTCTTTTTTGTGAGATACGATGTTCTGAGAATCCATTCGCGCTTTCAGTCACAACTTTGAGAAGATCTTTGACAGATTGACGGCTGCTGGTAAAACCAGACAAACTGCACATGTATAATCAGGCACTACTCCTCATGTACGTTTCTGATAAGTCTTATCATTGTTGCCAATTATTCATCCAAGATTTTGCAGTCTGTCCAAATTAACCACTCAGTAGCACATCAGCTGTCTCAGTGACAATCACAACCCACCGTGACCATGCTGAGAACCACAAACTTAGGATTGAGCTGGTGGTGCCGAGGATTTATAGTTAATAAACACACATTGCAAACACCACAAGCTTGGATTTTGAGTTACTACAGAACATTCCGTATCTTGATTAGTTAGTTACTTCAAATGGGCGTGTCCAGGATTTTTTTGTGTCCCCGACATATATATATTCAGAAGTCTACTTACTGTCAGTATCGCACTGCATTGTATCAACAATTGCAAATACGAGATGAGGTGTTGCAGACGTTGAACACTGCTGGCTTGTTGAAACATAGTGGTTTCTTCACGGTTGTTATTAATTCTGATCTATTGGAATGATCTTTTAGCCAACTACGACGAATCAAAACCTGGTTGCAGTCAACAATGACTGAAGAACGACTCTCAGCACTGTGCATGATAAGCGTTCATAGCCAGCTTTTCCATTGCGACGAGAAGCAATTCATCGGATAAACTTGACGATTATAGTTAATAACTTGTTCACTTGTTCAGATTTTTGTTACTTCATAAAACATTTATTTCCAATAATATTGCAATGACATTCTTATAACGTTGCAATTGTATTTGTTATTGAACAGGCCACAGGTAAAGAGGTGACGCCAGATTGTTTTCTACAGAGGGATTGGTTAAGGTGCACCAGTTGTTGTTTTTTTTTATTTTCCTTAAGAAGAAAGTAGAAGCTAGGACAGTGAGCTATTGGTTGCAACTTGCACCAAACACCTTTACAAAACATACTGCGGCGCTCATGCATACAATAACTTTAAGTTAAAACTTTTTTTTTTTGCTTGCTTCTATAAGGCAAATAAAAAAAAACATTTTATCAGCGATGTTTGTGACATTTGTGTTAGTGTGACAATGTCACCTCAATGAACACTGAGTAGTGACCTTTGGTCAGTAAATGCACGAGTTGACAAAGACGTCAATGAATCACTCAAAGTGCTGCTTGCTTTTGTTGCGTCAGACTGTACCACAGGATGTTCTGATGGACGCCTTGAAATAGATGGAAACGTTATCGAGGGGGGGGGAGTAGAAGTGATTTGGTAGCAGAATTCACGAGCTAAAGAGGAAATAGGGAGGGGGTTCCAATTCAGCGTAACCTAACAAGCAAAATATTTATTTCTTTTTAAATAAAGCTTGTCTAAGGGGAACAACCTCAAAATCACTTCTATATATCTCAATACATGCAGAAATAAACTCCCTTTTTTCTATACTTTAAAAAAAAAAAAAAATTGCCAATTTTTTTAACTAATGGGTTAATTTTTTTATTGATTTGTGTATTATCATCAACTATAAATAATTAGGCGAAATTTCAACTTGATTGAAAATTGGAAATGTGAGAATAGATGTGTTCAAGATATATTAAAAGTAGCTCCGTATATAGACCTACATAGTTACATCTCTCAATAAGTCAATTGCATGTGCTAATATGTTTAATTTACATTATGAAGGCAAAAGAATATTATTTTATGAAAAGAACTTGAAAGCATGGGCGTAGCCAGGATTTTTTTTGTTCGGGGGAGGGGGGGTTTGGAGGGGTTTCCCCCCCCCCCCTCCTCCCCCCCCCCCCCCCCCGGCGCGAATTTCTTTTTTTTTATATATGTATATATGTGTGTACATAATCTTTATTACATTCTGACCCTTCATTCTTTCGGAAGACGTTTATTGTGCCCTAGAATATGTTCTTCCTGGAGTTAGTGGAAAAATTGTAGATACCCCGACATTGCCAGCAAGGGAGTCTGGGAAGCGCTAGGTGCTCCCGCCGCCAAGCACGCTAATATATTTTAGAGTATGTAATTTGCTTTGTTTTATATTCAAGTGGTATTTTTTTAGCCTCAAACTCCACTGGTGGGGAGTTTAAACTCAAAACCCCTTTGACTTCACTCACAGAATTTTGAGTGTATAATTTGCTTTGTTTTTAATATTAAAGAGGTATTTTTTACCTTCAAACCCCGCTGAAGGGAGGTTTAAATTCAAAACTGAGTCAAAACCCATTTAGCTACGCTCATAACATTTTGAGTTCGTAATTTGCTTTTTTATATATTGAAGAGGTATTTTTTAGCTTTAAACTCTACAGAAGAGGAGGAGGGATTAAACTCAAAACCCCTTTGGCTATGCTTATAGAATTTTGAGTGTGTAATTTGCTTTTTTTATATTAGAGGGGGTTTATCGTAAATTTTGGAGGGGGGGGGGGTTAAAATCTTCCTTAACTGTGCGCTTGGAATTTGGGGATTGTCGTTTGCATTTTTGTTTTGTTTTATAGAAGAGGGGAATTTAACTTCATGAATACTTTCTTTAATGGCCAATACACTTTTACTGTTTCATGAACTTGAGTTTTTAACTTTGACCAACCTTCTCTAACATAATTAATTACCGATTTCAATTTAGCATCAGATTCAGTTTTTATTATAATTTCAACAATCTTCCCGGAAACTGTGCCGTTGCGCTATGAATTCCCATAACCATGTCATCATCTTAACTTGATCTACAGCTAGGCCATATAAGCTTAAAGGGGGCTTTTTGACCCGCATTACCCTAGCTCAAAGGCGTAGCCAGGGGGGGTTGGGGTTCAACCCCCCCCCCCCGGTAATGAAAATTCCCCCCCCCCCCCCGCAGAAGGGGGGGGGGAATCGGAATTTAGTGACTGATTATTTGCCTTCATTTTGTTTATTCTAGGTGAAATTTTAATACTAAAACCATCACTTGCCCCAGCACAGCCAAGGGTTTTTGAGTTTAAAACCCCTTACCAAGTGGTTTTGCGTTTAAAACCCCTACCAGAGGGTTTTGAGTTTAAGATCCCCTACCAGGGGTTTTAGCAGTTAAATCCCTCTCTTCTATAAAACAAAACAAAACGACAATCCCCCAAATTCCAAGAGCCACAGTGAAGGAAGATTTTGATTTTAAAACCCTTCCGAAATTTACGATAAAACCCTCTTTAATATAAAAAAAAGTTAAATTACACACTCAAAAATTTGAAGGGATTTGAGTTTAACCCCCCCCCCCCCCAAACCCCTCTTCAGTAGGGTTTGAAGCTAAAAAATACCTCTTCAATATGTAAAAAAGCTACTTACGCACTCAAAATGTTATGAGCGTAGCTAAATGGGGTTTGACTCAATTTAAAGTTTAAACCCCCCTTCAGCGGCGTTTGAAGCTTAAAAATACTTCTTCAATATATAAAACAAAGCTAATTACGCACTCAAAATATTATGAGCGTAACTTAATGGGTTTTGACTAAGTTTTGAGTTTACATTTTCAATATTTAAAAAAAGCAAATTATAGACTCTAAAATCTTTGAGCGTAGCCAAAGGGGTATTGAGTTTAAACCCAATGCCAGCGGGATTCGAAGCTAAAAAATACATCTTCAATGTAAAAAAAAAAAAGCAAATTACGCACTCAAAATGCTATGAGCCATGCCAAAAGACAATTGGAGGTTTGATTTTAAATCCCTCTCCTACAGATGGCTTTTTTAAAAGTTTAAACCCCTCCAGATGGTTTTGAGTTTAAAGTCCCCTTACAGCGCGTTTTGAGGGGGAAAACCTCTATCTTCAATATTATTCTAAAGCATACTACAGTTATCAAATTCTATGACCGTAGTTAAATGGGGGATTTGAATTAAAAAAAAAAAAAAAAAAAAAAAACTCAAGAGATTTTTTTAGTTTAAAACCCCCAACAGATGATTTTGACGATAAAACTTCCCTTTTCGATATAAAATTTAAAGCAAACTACAGTCACTTAATTCCAAGAGCGTATTCAAGAGAGGTTACACATTTCTACCAGTGGCGGGGCTCCAATAATAAAGTGCAGTGAATAGTCATCTGCCGAAATTGAAAAACAACAAAAATGGCTAAGACAGATTTTAGGAGTCAGTTCTAGAGGTCGGGTCTAAATAAAGGAAATCCTATAGCGAACTGGGAGTCGAACCCTTAGTAGGATTGTGACAGAGTGTCGCACGAGGTTTGCGGGACATGTTCTCCGACAAATTGAATTACGTAATAAGAGTTGCGATGACAATCCTATGTGTACAACTTGGCGCCACACAAGCATGGAGGTCCTCAGAGCAGGTGGGAAGAGGCTTCAGACATTACCAGTGACAGATTTTTGTGGAAACAGCTTGACGGCAAATGCGCCGATCGGCGCGGGGGGTCTAAGTCAATAAGCACATTAGGTTTTTGAAATAATACTTTTTAATTGCAGGCAAATGCATTGTAGATACCCCAGAATATGCATTTTGTTGGTTTTCAATACCAGAAATAGCGCTCTCCCAGACCCCCTTGCTGGCCATTGAGCAGTCTACAATTTTTCCACTAACTCCAGAAAGAAATTCTAGGGCACAATAAACGTTTTCCGAAAGAATGAAGGGTCAGAATGTAATAAAGATTATGTTCACACACACACACACATATACATACATTAAAATATATTTGTTGCAAGGGGGGAGGTCAGGGGGTGAAAAAAAATCCCCCCAACCCCCACCCACCCCCCCCCCCGACAAAATCCTGGCTACGCCCATGCCCTAGCTATTACACCAAAATAATTTTGAAGACCATGTAATATTAGCAGCAGTTAATATGGATTCTTTTTAAACGACTGTAATGTTTGTAACAATATAGTCTAAGTTTGTTTTTTGGTTTTGTTTTGTCATTTATTTATTTAAATATGAAGTGACAGACGAGCCTGCGGCAGTCACTCAGATCACACAAACACAATATCAGCATCGTTATAAAAAAAATGCTAGGATTTGTCTAGCTCTAAATCTATATAAGATTATGGAATGTCAAGATCCATTCCATGTAGACTGATACTTGATAGTCTTTATCTAGATGAAGGATCTTGATTCTACTGCTCAGAAGACTTTTGTTTTCAATTAAACCTCCCTCTCCCCCCCCCCTTTCCCGGAAGTTTCAGAGGGATTCCCTTGTTTAAAACTAAACTTTTTAACTATAGGAACAATTAATTCAATTGTAGATATAGATAATTATGACCTATATTGACGCCTCTAAAAATAAATTAAGATATATTTAGATCTTATTACTTTAAAGAAATCATATTAAAGAATAATTCATTTTCATGTAGCTATGATTCAAGGTCAGACCCAATGCTTCCATTTTTGGAAAATTGAACGAACTTCCCTATCTATCCAATATGGCGGACACATTTCTGTCCGATTGTTATTGTCTTGAATGTTCAGAATATTTCAAAGAGCTGTAATATGATTGCACATTATGAAATGGCAATCAGCGAATGGAGAAAAAATCTCTAAACATGCAGGCAAACATTATGCCACTTAGATCTAGAGCTATATTCAAAATTGAAAGCTTCTTATTTATTATTGTAGGTTGTGAATGAAGTGATGTCAAAAACTGAAAATTATAAACTTTTCATTTTTTTAAAGTGACTAGAGTAACTGACACCAATCGAACAAGATAAGCTCAGTCACCAACATTTTTTGTTTGAATTTGTTTATCTCCGTGAACTCCTCATCCATTTGTCTTAAAAAGTAGATATATTCATATACAATTATTACAATAGTCTGCATAGTTAGTAGACTCTAATAGTAATAGAGAGACTTTATAGAGTAAAGTTCGATCGCATTGTGATTGATTAAGCCTGCTGGCAGCAATTAGATCTATCACATTTGGATTTTTATAGATCTAGCACCATATTGGTCTGACCTATGAAAAAACTGATGAATTCCTCGTCCTTTTGTCTATAAAAATAGATCTGATTTAATGTATCACTAGGCTTAGACGGGCTTAGTTAAAATTAAATATAATGAGGTCAAAGTGGTGTAGGGTGGGTATCGCCAAGCATATTTTCCCTCAATCAGATTTCTCCCCTAGTTAGTAAGCTCGATCGGGCTGATGGAAGGCTCTATCAGATCAAAGAAAATATATAATCTAAAACATGTTTTTATCTTTAATTTTCACTATGAAGTCATTTTCTTTTTACTCCAGCGCAAGAACACCATATACTGCCACCTTTCCCATGCTCCACAAGTTCAAATAGTCTCTTTGAGCTGATGAGCCACCAGACTTAAAAACAGCCATAAGCCCATGACCCATTACCTTCACTACCGGGTAGTAAAAAATAATAATTCCACACCTCTTGAGTTTGACCTCATCATGAACTTTTTTTAAAAGGAAATAGTATGTGTCGAAAGTGAAGAAAAAAGATGCATGCGCAGTAGCAATATAGTAGTAATTTGGTAAACATTCAAATAAAAAAGTTTTAACAATAAAAAGTGAACCAATCAAACCTCTACATTAAGGTCTTTGTTTTATTGTATTACTATTCATAGTTAAAATTATATTTGATGTTAAAGTGGGTCAGGTCAATGCTTTCAAGAGCTTGAAGTTTCTAACATCTTTTTATCACTACCTTCAAGAATCAAACATCTTAAGAAGCTTTCGAACACATGAGAAGTATGGTGTTTTAAAAGTGTTATTTTTCAAACCCTCTATTTAACCTCAATTTTCATGTTTGGGAAGCAAGGGACAGATTCCACAAATAATTGCAAATATTTCTCAGCCTAATAAGAAGCATAATATATAGGTTTTGTTGAGCTGAAGCATCATTAGCATTAAAAAATACCCTTAACTGTGACCTACTTCATTCTTCCCAAGAGATAAACAAAAGTGATGTTTTTATATACCAATGCACTTTGTATATAATTAAAAAATTGTCTTTGGGTGAAAATGAAACTAAATATGTCTAAACTATAAAGAAATGGATGATGCACAATAGGAATGGCCTAGTTTCATCATAATCATCGAAATAAAGGAGAATTTTAAAAAATACAGTGGGGTGTTTGATAAGTATCTTAATATAAAGGTGTTCGATTGGCGTCAGTTACTATAGTTAGATCTTAGGTAACTTTTATTATAATATGATAAATATTTGATTTCATTCTCATAGTCTTAGGTCTAATAATAATCATAAATCAATTCGACTCTATTATGTTTAAATTGTTACAGTTACAATTCCATCTTATCTAGATCTAAAATAGGTCTCTACTAAATAAATAGAAATGGAATTTAAACTAATAAAATATAAATTAACATATATGCTATTCAGACATCTATAGGCCAAAAATTCAAAGTTTGACTTTGACAGCGCATTATTTGATAAATAATGGTTTGACATAAAAAAGAAAATAAAGTATCAAAATGTTCTGAAGTTTAAGGAGAATAAGGATGACTACTTATATTTGAACCCCTAATCTATAGTTGTTATTATATTTAAGGTCAAAGAGGCCATATGTCTTCATTTAATTCAAACAAATTTTGTCACACTTTATTTGATTCCAAACAGTCTCTATAATTTGGCATCAATAAACTCAGATTTTAATTCTATGTTAATATTAACTAAATTTTAAGATAACCAAGCATAGCCCCTCAATGAAATCACAAAGATGCTTTCAAATTATGCATAAATACAAACACAAAAATAAAAATTTGAACACACTTATTCTACCAAAATTAGGTCACTGGGACAGTGACTTCTAGCCTGACTTTTAGACTTATTTTATGTTTGCATGATAAGATGTGTGTTAAATGATTGTGTTTTTTTTTGTTTATTCATTTAATAAATTTCTAATACAGTTGATCTCTTGTAATATAGCACAGGCTAGAATGGCCATCCTTGCCTTAATAGCTCTATATATATCTAGATCTATCTAGTAGATCTGGGCATCTAACTTCATTCAATGTATCAAGCTCACTCCAAACATTTGCCTTTTTATTGTCTATAAAAAAACAGCAAACAAACAAACAAATATAATATTAGATCATTAATATTGATGTCCAAAACTGGTTGTTTGGAATAAATTTTGGTAAAAAAAAATGTAATTTAATACAAACACCCTATTAAATTTTTTTGTATGGAATCAAACAACTTGGCTTATGAATCAAATAAATCAGCTCCAAAAACAGAATAAATGTTGGCTGGCTCATTAGCATCTAGACTTAGCGACCAAAAAATATAGTCTTAACCCTAGGAAGAGGTAAAGTCATCCTGGTAACATAGGAAAAAAAAACAACCTGATTTACAAATTAGAAATTCTTTTTTCTTAACATTCTTAGATTAGATTAGATATGATATCCAGATTCTAGGTAGATCAATGTCTAAATACGCACTAATCAAGAGATCTCTTAACTGTTGTATGGATCCCTGCATTAAATAAAAGTTCCTTTTACCTTCTAAGTGCATGCTAAGAATGGGTTTTGAAAGATCTACAACCTCAGCACTGCATTTGCAAAAAAACAACAACTCAAGCTTTCTATCAAACCTTTGTATTTTATTTTCTGTATTTCCCCAAAAGGCTGCATTTAAAGCATACTAAGAAAAAGCACACTAATTCTATATTTTTAAAGCAATTTTTCTCTTTTTCACTATTTTTATTATGCCTTACGTCATTTCTGCTTCCTTTTAGATATGACACTAATAAAATTTAAAACAACAATAATCCTAATACTTTTAATAGTATCAAAAAAGATATATATATATATAGATCTAAGTAAAGTAAAGTATTTTTTTTTAGAGAGATAGAGAAAGGATTGATACTTTGTAGCACTGTCATATCTCTAAATTCAAAAGGAATGAAATAAATCATTATCTTTAATTAAAATAAATACCATACTTTACTTGCCTTATGCAAGAAAGAATGCAAATTAAAAAAAGGTAAAAATTACCAAAGGTGCTTTCTATATATATATATAGATATATATATATATATATATATATGTATATATCAATAAAAATAATTAACCAATTCGTTAATTAATTATTGGTAATTAATTGCAGAATTATACATAGTCCATGACAATACATAAATCAATATAAAATTACCCAATTAGTTTTATTTACACATTTAGTGGTAATTAATTAATTTTGTTTTATATAAAAGGGAGCTTATTCCTGCAGTACTGATATAAATGGTCTGTATATTACAGTTCTTCCCCTTTGATAAGCTTTATTTTTTATAAAAAAGATCATTTTTTTCAATTAACTTGTTGCTAAAATATAGTGTACTTATTTTCTTTCCTTTCTTAACCTCAGGATATATGCAGCGTCACATAAACACATTTTTGAGGCGGCCAAGCTTTTCTAGTTATGGATTTTCGGGATGTCATCGAACTTAATCGCTCTAAATTGGAGATCATTGTTGATGCTGAAAAACTTTACCCCCATCTCCAACAGGATAATGTCCTCAGTGACAAAGAGATCTCACTGGTTGAGTCTGTGACTAACAAACCAGCCAAAGTTGGTAAACTCCTAGACATCATCTTGTCTAAGGACAGCGCTGCTCTGCAGAGTTTGTACCTTGTCTTACAGAATGTGTACCAACAACAGCTTTCCTCCATATTTTCAGAACCACCATTTTCTACTAGTCGTGGCAGTCAACAAGGTGATTATACTGTGCATTCGTTATATTGGGGGAATATGTTTTATCTTCCCTAAACAAGTATTACTAACGTTTTTATATATAAACCATTCATTATTTAACTAAAATAACAATGCAGTTGTGTGCATCTTCTAAAGAAAAAGTAACTCTAATTTTCAGAATTGAACAAAAAATTTACTTTATGGAACAATATTTCTTTTTATTTTGTTAGGCATTTTGGAACAGTTCATACTTTTTATGTATGGATCTTCATTTTGTTGATATCTATACCTTAGTCACAAGCTAGTTTCAATTTTACTGAAATATTTAAATCTTAATCTATATTTTTTTCTTCGCTTTTAATTCTCTCATAGTATTTTTAATCAGTTCACATTCAAAATGTAACTTAAAGGAACAAATATAAATATTGAACCTAAGGTTGTAACTATGACTGTTATTTCCATTGGCTGAAGATAATATTATTTATTTTATATCTTTCTGTTCCTTATCAGCTGAGTCTTGTTCAACATCCATAACCTCAGATTCTGAAGATGACATCAGTCGAGGGCAGCTTGGTACTGGTGAGTTTCATCTTTTTTTTTTTAACACATTGAAACACATTGACTCAGTTTTTAGATACTAAATTACATTGGAGAATAATTTAGTATCTAAAACTGAGTCAATGTGTTAAAAAAAAAAAGATTCTCACAGCTCCATTTCACTTAAAGTTTTTAAAACAAAAGCCATTTTGCTTAAATATTCTTTCTCTCCATTGTAATATTTTTAGCTTGTTGCTAGGTTATTAAGCTAGAACTGGCCACAAATTTTAAGTAAAATTTGTATTTTATAGCCCCTTGACCTTTGAAAAACCATCATAAGTCTTATTCTCCATTATGCATTTAGAATCTTGCAAGTGTTTTGAAAATATTACTTTTATAACACATTTTAGCTATGTGAAATACTGAGTCTACTCTTTTTTTCTTCTATTTTGTTTTATGTACTATGCAGGCGCTAAACAAGAGTTTCACTCAAAAAAGACAAAAATCATCCCATCACATCAATATGATCCGAACAGTACAATGAGCAGCAGTTACCCTACCTCACGGTAATTGCAATTATTATTTGTAATCTGACTTGTTCTTTACGTGGTATATATAGTTGTTATTTTTTTTTGCTTCAGATGATTTTGAATTGACTTGGTGCAATTGAAAAGTTATTGGTCTGGCTGGTGACTAAATGAATATAAGCTGTATCAGTGAATGAAATATTTACAGGGCTGCCGCTACCAATTGTGCAATGTGTGCATTGCACGCAGGCGGCCAAATGTAAGGGGCGGCCTAATCATTATTTCAAAATTCCCTTTTTTTTTTAGATTTTTGGCTTAGTAATAACAAAATATTTTGTTTAAATTCTACTTATTTCATTATCCTTTGAAAACTTGGGGGTGGGGGGGGGAGACAATATTGGTACATTAAAAAGTTATTTTGGACACTTTAAAAAAGAAGAAAAAAGCGTCTCGCGAGGAATTTCCATACGTTTTTCTAGTGGCGACGCCTCTTTCCTGATCTTGAATTTTCACGGGTTGTTTGTATTATTTGTTTTGGGTTGAATAGCTCACCCTGTATATATACAGGGGTTCCCCATGAGGCTGTGAAATCATCATTTGGTTCATTTTGTATATCAATGATTTTTAATCTGATAGACCTTTTTGCTCCTTCCCAAAATTTGCTGATGATGTGGCTCTTCTTGCCCTGCTTTCAGAGAGCTCAGACAAAAATGAATATTACATAGAAATACAACACATTGAAAAATACTGTAAAGATAATTTTTTATTATTAAATGTAAAAAAAAAAGCTTAGAAATTATAATTGATTTTTGTAGGGAAAAGAAGGAAAATAATATTGTTTCTGTAACTGGAGAGACTATTGAAATAGTGCAAACTTTTAAATACCTTGGTACTATTGGACAATAAACCAAATTTTACTGATTATATCAGCAAAAAAGGGCAGCAAAGATTATGATTACTGAGAAAGCTGTCCTCGTTTAATGTTAGCGAAAAGGCCTTGGCTGTGTTTTATCACGTTCACAACTGCAATATTTTAAGTATTAATATCACTGCCTGGTATGGCAATCTAAACATTAAAAATAAAAAATAAACTTCATAGAATCCTTAATGCTGCTGGTAAAGTCATTGGCAAAAAACAAACGCCATCTGGGCAGCTGTTTGAGACAAACAGCCATAAAAAAGCCCTAAAAATTTTACCATCACAAAAGAGATACACGACAGAAACAAAAACTTATTTGTTCCACATGCAATCAAATCATTAAATAGAAACAATCTGATATAAACTTTTCACATGTAATTATGAGTGAGTCAGGTGTGAATGTACATTTTGTTTTTTTATAGTTATAATGTTTTGTTTGGTGTAAAGCACAAATTGTAAGACAAATTTCCTTACGGACAATAAAGATTATTATTATTATTATTATATATATACACTTTTAGGCTAATAAAAACATGAATTAGCAACTTTTAATAGTTTTAGGCCTTGTTGGTTAGTTGAAAATTTCATTAAAATACTCCCTATTAGAGTAAGGAAAGTACATATCACAGTGTAAAAAAAATATTTTATTTGTTAAATTAAAAAGTAAAAACATAAATTCTATGACAATTTGTTTTTAATATTAAATTGTCAATAATACAACATGAAAGTAAAGCCTTACCCCAGAGAAACGTTTGAAGTAATGTAATTCTATTATTATTTATAAAGTGAAAACTAAGTCTTACAATTAACTTTCTTTTTCCCAGTGAACATTTGTGGGTAAGTGTTGGTCCCACATCTCCTAGTCTTGCCTCTCTCACTGATGCCCTCCCTAAACATGGCTACCCAGACAAAGCTTATGAATGGTTCTTTAATCAGTTTGAAAGAGCTTTTACTGAGTTGCAGTTCCTGAAACAACAAAATGCTGAGATGATGGGAATGAGAGACCGCTATGAACTGGTTGGATATTCAGTTTTTATTTTATTTTGTGTAGTTCTGCTTCAGAAATAATGAACCTGTACACAGTAACACTTTTTTTTTATAATGCCAAAAACCCAAAATACAAATATAAATCTAATGGATTGAAATAAACTTGTTCTTCCCATAACCAGCTATGTACTGGCTTTAACTTGTATGCTTGCTTTTTATTTACATGCATATTATTTTGAAGTGAAACATCCCAAGAAAGATGTAGTTGAAATCAACTGTGACCAGAATGTTGCTGAGCAAGCAGCTCACTTGTTCAAATCAATAATGTCTCATCTGCTCTTTCAGTCAGCATTATTTTTAGAACTTCATGTTTATTTCTCCTTCACACAAGAGTTACTTGATGAGAAGTACCATAGAATAACATGGTTTGCCAAACCTGATTATGGGATGTAGTTTAGTGTATTTATGTCAAACTTGTTATTTTAGCACATAACTCTATATCCTAACCTTATATTGTTTGAAATTTGTTGTTTTTTTATACATTACATATGACTGCATAACATTTTCTGTGATGACCGCTATAAACAACTTTTAAAGCTAGTAAACTCTTATGATATGATTGATCATTAATGTGAGCATTCATTTAGTTCAATAAACATATTTTACAATTTTATGACTTCTACAGGATAATGCTTGCCCCAATAGTCAATAAAATCAAATATGGTTATTTATATCTAATATAAAAATTTATCATCTAACAAAATTACTAAATTTGGATGTGAAAAACATGATAAATCAAAATACTTACTATAATCTGGAAAATATTACCTATTGTCACGTCCCTAGTGACACCTCATTGTCCACAAAATGAGGACATTGTACCTATCTCAAATCAGGTCAGCGTACCCACGCTTAAATGCCAAATAGATGCCGATTAAAACTTAGCTCAAGACTACAGCAGGTAAACAAAATTAGCATAGCTTAAATTACAAAAACAGTTCCTAGTGACACCTCATTGTTCACAAAATGTGGACATTGTACCTATCTCAAATCAGGTCAGCGCACTTACGCTTTAATGCCAGAAAGACGCCGATTAAAGCTTAGTTCAAGGCTACAGCAGGGAAACATAATTAACCTAGGTTAAATTACAAAAACAATTAAAAGGAAAATTAAATGTAAACGGGTCAAGTAGTCAAGGATGAGTATTGAATTGTCACTGTTCTTTATCCTAAAGAAATATATAAAAGGCGGAGTGTTAGCTTGAGACCGAGAGAGAGCTAGAAAGTTAGGCTTAGAAGTCGCTAAGTTTTAAAGTAAATATTTACTCATTTTATTGAACATTTTCACTGAATCCTGTATCTGTTTTATATATCTTTGTACGTACATTTATTGTTTCAAGTTCAAGTTTTAAATAATTAAAACTCAAGAAAACCTATCAGCACTTTGTTACTTCATTGATTATTAAAGCGTTTGAACTATAATCAAGGCACCTCCGAACCCACATATGTCACAAGTTTATAGCATCAAGAACTCCAAGTTAAATAAACACAATAAACACGTGACACCTATCAAAATAAATCATAACACACAATTATAAACCACAATAAGATGTTCATCATTTCCAGAGTGGTGTACAGTTATTCTTATGTATGATTGTTATATATTCTAATGCTTTTAGGTAACTACAGAAGCCAAACAATTAAGGGGAATGTACCAAGCAGAATCTCAATGCCTGAACAAAGCTACAGCAGAAATTCATGCACTAAAAACCCAGCAGGCTGAAATGTTGAGTGAGAAAAACCAACTGCTTGAGGAACTAGCTGGACTTAGACAACAGAGAGCTGAAGATAAACATGAACTGTCAGAGTTGAGGCACCAACAAAGAAAGGTGACTGCTTACTCTGTCCATGCTATTGGTTTAGTATTCCATAGTGCCATTTGTCATCAAGAGACTTTTTTTTTTTCAAATAATTTAAATGAAATATTGTTTTTGGTAAAAAAAACATTTTATAAAGAAAGAAAAAAATATGTCTTGTTTTAAAAACTAATCAAGATTAAATTGTAAGCAATTCAAAACACTTTAGGAGGAAACAAAATGAAACAAACAACTTTTGAAGCATTATTATAATATTGTCATTTTGATATAAATGATAGGGTCAAATAAACGATGCTGTTACCTATTAGGAGAGAAAGAGTTAAGCTATTGTCCTTTGTTTAACTTATTCCTCAGAAAACAGTACAATGTGTTATTTAGTTGCTCCACACTTTCCATTGAGGGTATTGGATAGAAGAAGCAGATGAGGTTTGATCTGATGATTGAGGAATTGTTTCAGTATATTGTACATGTTTTTCTCATTTCCCTTACAGACTGCCAATGAGTGTAATTCCAATGACAACATAGGGGAGATGTACACTTCACTGCTGGACAAATATGAGAGCATGCACAAGGATTATGATGTGCTGCGAGACAAGTATGCTGAGCTGATGTCATCACACAGCGCTGCCCTGAGTAGATTAGACAGTGTGTCTGAACAGAATGCCAAGTTTCATGCTCAATTGGAAGAATTACAAAGTAAATATGAAGCTTTATCCTTGGAGAGGAATGGTCTGAAACAGCAATGCACTAACGCAATCAGAGAATGGAACCAGGTAGTTACATTGGATAGATGTAAATAGATATCATTCTCATGCAGCTGAAAAGTAGATCATTTTGGCTTCTTTTGTCTGCTAAACAAATATCTTTGTTCATACAATTTATGTACTGCTTTCATTGTTGTCTGTGCATTTGCAAATGTATTGCCTTTCAAAATCAGCTTATTATACAATTTACATATGTATATATTGGGTTATATTTTTTGTTTACAATAATGTAAATACATAATTATGGAATCGCCTCTGGATAAATTGTAAGGAATAATTTTAACTTCTTTGTATTATTTTTATTGAGTGGCTTATTGAAATTCTTAGACTTCAGGCTTGTGCCATCTTGTAGAACTTAAGGGTTTAGGGGAGAATAGAAAAGTGAATGTCTCAATCGGTTATTTACAATTTCACCTCATAATACCTCATGAACAAATAAAACAGTAAAACATTTACTGTTACAAGATTGTTAAACTAACTTTTTTATAGGTTGCTGTATAATTCTTCTAGAACAAATATTGTACTTTTACTTGAAATATATTTCAATGACATGGCCTTTAAATGTTATTTCTCAGACACTAATTAACTATGGTCAAGTCAAAGAAAAGTTGTCTCTGGTTATCCAACAACGAGATGATTACTGTAAAGATTTTAATCAGACCTTTGCCAAGCATGCTGAAATGAAGAAAAATTATGAGGCATTGAGGACTGAGAAGGATGCTGCAGTGAAAGAGTATGCCTTGGTTATGTCTGAGAGGGACACAGTACACAAGGTAGCTCTAGGAATCCTAACTTATTGATGTTTCTGTCACTTGACATGCAGCATAATTTTTTCTTAGTTTATATCTCAAAATTGTCAATCTGTAACTGTTTATCATCTTTAGGAGATAGAACAGCTGCAGGACAAATTGAATGCAGTCACAAAGCATGCAGAGATTCTTGCCAGTGATAAGAAAGCAATGGAGGTAGAATTAGAATGTCTTAGAAGGGATATGGCCAATGTGTTATCTGAACGAGACAAGTACAGGAGAGATATTAGTGGAATCAATCAGGTATAGCTAAAGCTATCAACCAAACCATATAAAAAACATTTAGTGAAGGAAGTCTTTACTAGTGACAGTCTTTATTTTTAGCATTGAGCTGGTAAAGTTACAGTTCAAGCTCTTTGTTTAAATCTACCTTGCCTAAATCTACCTTGCCTTTGAGTTTCAGAAACTTTTTGGTACAGATTTATCCCCTTTCAATCCATAGTTTGTCATTTTGATCTTGAAATTTTAAAACTATACTTTCTCCCCTCACCCAAAAAAAAAGAGTTAGATAACAAAATAATTTTAAAACGAATTCTTGTACATACTATCCTTCTACATGCAAAGAGCTTAAATATTGAGATATCAAAAAAGACTCATTTTATTGGAAGGGTTGCTCATGTATCTTTTTTTTTTAAGGGATTAAAACAAGAAAGACTGGAGTTTCAAAAACAAAGAGACATTGCTCGCAAAGAAGCATTTGAACAAATTGAACAAATGGAGCACATCTTTAAAGACACATATGAGAAGGAAAGAGCAGAAGAAATGGACAGTATCATCAAGGAGTCAGAAAATCTGAAAAAACAGCTGGAAAAGTTAAAAATAGATCTGGATGGTAAGGCATGATTATTTGGGAGTGTGTAAAATTGAAGTATTTTGTTTTCGTAACTTCAATTCTAACCCTTTTAGTGAGTAATTTTTATTAAGATTTTTTCAGAGCAAACCTGAATTTGCAAGGTGTTACTAAAACAAACAGTACTTTTTTTTTTACTTTATCTTTCATATTTCATTTTATTTGTAAGGGAAACATATAGTCTAAAAATGGTTTATCAGATAAAATATTCAAATTAAATATTTTAAAAATTAAATTTTAACTGAGTGCAGATATAAAAATCTTCTTACTGAAATATTTACACCCTTATTTATATGTATTTAATCCTTAAATATAGAAAAATCACATAAGACCACACATTTTATCACTTAAAATAACATAAAAGATGAAGACATGCAAAAAGATATGTTATTCACAGTTTTTTTTTAAGGTCCCTTAATGTACATTAAAAAAAGGAAAGTAGGCTAAAACCCTGTGTAAAAACAAAATATGTACACCTATGTGGGCAAAAACTTTAAGAAACATTGATCTTAAGAACAATACCTAATACATTTATTATTGGATGATCATTTCTATTTTCAGGTGCTGAACAAGAAGCAGAAAATGCCAATAAGAATCGTGATAAAGCCTTCAGTGAGCGAGACAAAATTGTCCAGGAGAGGGAAAGTATTCGTACACTGTGTGATAATTTGAGGAGAGATCGAGATCGTGCTGTTAGTGACCTGGCTCAAGCTTTGCGGGATTCAGATGAATTTAAAAGACAGAAAAATGATGCTGTGAAAGAATTAAAAGAAATTAAGTTAGTTTACTTGATTTTTTAATTTATAAACATTATTGTTTACATTAATAGCTAGGACCTGTAATGTATTATATTTTGAACATTTATATGTCTTTAGGAGCAGATATGAAGCCATTGTAGAGAAAGACTCAAGACGTCAGCAGTTACATTATATAGGACATAACCATAGTAGAGACTCGGCCATTGATGCTGATTTGCAGGATCTTGGAACAGAAACTATAGAGATTCCCATTGAACTGGTAAATTCCTTTTATTAGCCTTTATTGGTTTTTGTGTCCCGTTTAGATCTCAAAAATTTAAGGCTATATTGAAAATCTGAATAATAATAATATGGCTAGTCTTCAAGTCCGAAGATTAATGCGGAATGCAGTATTTCCCATGGTTACGCAGCCTCAGTTGTGACCTACAAATTTTGCCACATCCAGGGCAAGCATAACCATTGTCCGCCGGTGGTCGATTAAGATTTTCTTTTTGACGTCTGTGTCTGTCCTCAGCAGCAGATTTTCTTTTGGTCTCAAGTGTTTCTTGCCACCATATGTCCATGATGGAGCGCAAGCATCTTTGGTGAAAGCGCTCAAGTAGTTTTAGTTGCTTTCTGTATAATACCTATATCTCAGATCCATATAGAAGGGTTGAGAGAACCACCACTTGGTAGACACTGAATTTTGTAGGCAGGTGGAGCGATTTATTCTGCCAAACTCTCACCTGAAGTCGTCCAAAAGCACTACTGGCCCTGGCCAGATGGTTATCAACTTCCCTTGAAAGCGAGGCATCATTTAATACTATACTTCTTAGGTATGTGAAGTGGTCTACCACGTTAAGGGGCTGTCCATTTACGGTGATCTTTGGGGCTGACTAGGTTATATTGGGTGACTTCTGGAACATGACTTCTTTGGTGTAATGCTGGGTCAAATGAGGCAGCGATTGCACGAAGGGATCTACATCAGGTTTCGTTCAGTGTATTCAATCTTAGATGTCTACTATCCCATACAAAAACAAAAGAAATGGTCATAACAGAGCTTCTCTATGGAGATGATTGCGCCCTGCTAGCTCACAATGAACATGATCTCCAGGATGCAGTCAACCAATTTGAATACGCTACCCCCTCTTTCGGTTTATCTATAAACCTGGGGAAAACAGAACATCTGAATACAGAATATGTTCAAATAGTAATGAAGTTCAGAAAATTTTCAGAGTGTGTTATTTGATATGTGCTGTAATATTAGTACTGTTGGTCTTTATTTATTATTACTATTATAATTGGTCATTAGTCACAATTTCATAAATGAAAAGCTCTGTTCTAATCTAATCTCACCTTCCCTCTATTTTTCATAGAATGAGCCCATAAGGGACACCTACAAGTTCATTGTCATGTTTTACTTTGAAATGGTTTAGATCAATGGTCATTTTGTTTATTGTTTTTCTGGACTAGGATTGTTCTGATGCTGGTGAAGTTGGCTTTGAAATCATAGGTGGCAAAGATGACCCCCAGTTTCACAATGATCCCTCTCTGATGGTGAGCCATGTAACAAAGGGTGGTCTGGCGGAAGGTAAACTTCGTGTCAATGACACCATCCTGAGAATAAACAGTTTGGAGACCATCAACATTGACAAAAGGTCTGCCCTGCAAGCAATCTGGAAGAGTTCGGGTTCAATCAGTTTGGTAATTGTTGAATCATTGTGAATTTCATTGTGTGTGGTGTTAAAACAGCAGATCAGAAAATCACTGTTGCTTATGTCATCTACTACCTGATTTTCTAGCCTATTTCTATAAATCTTGTTCTCTCTTTTTATAGGTGGTTAGGAGACGTAAATCAACTCATGCCAGAATTTGGCAACCTGTACAGATAGTGTTAGCTTGTCAGAAAGGTAGAAAATAAAATATTTCTGTCTTGATATATTTCATTTATGCCATTTAAAAAAGAAAGGGATTACATTTTCATTTTAATGTCTAAATTTTTAAAAAATGTATTCCAGACCCAGGTGTTCAGATTGAGCAAGGGCTTTTTATAAGTCGCATTTGTCCTGGGGGTCTTGTGGCCAAATATGGAATGTTACCTTGTATTGGAGACAGGATTATTAGTGTAAGAACTGATATCAAGTAAATTTTATTATACTAAATAACACTGAATTTTAACCAAATATGTTCATCATTATTGTATTGCGTTTATCTTTGATTTTGTTTTTGTTGGTTTTTCATTTCAGATCAATAACACTCCAACTGATGGTTTGTCAGCCATTGAGGCTATGAGAATTTTAGAAACATCCACAGATTCTTTGATTCTTGATGTTATGAGGCAGAAGTCTCCTCTAAGTTCTGCAGGGTCTTCACCCACCCCAACATTCATCGGTATCAATTCTCCGCTATCAGAGAACATAGCAGGCTCCAATAGTATAAGTAAGTCAGATACATTAGCTGTGCGGAGTAGTTCCTGGGAAACTCCAAGTGATACTAGCAGGAGTGTTGAAGGCAGTAAGATTGTACGGAGTAGTGGCTCACAGACAGACAGCTTAGACAGCCCAGGTCCGAGTCCTCGTAAGGCTATGCGAAGCCAAGAACATGATAAAGTCAGACATAGTTTGCCAATGCTGGACCGGGCTAAGGAAAAAGTTGAGAATTTTTTCAAATCTCGTCACAAGAGTCATGAGAAAGAACTTGGGGAGAAGAAAGATAAAGATGATGAAGATTCTCATGTGGTGCATGATCATGGGAAATCCTTGCATAAACTGGCAGAGGACAGTAGCGCACGGATACATTTACATAGCTCTGAAAATGTGATAGCTGAATTTCCGAACAATAGCGCATCCTCCAACGTCAGCAATCACACTGCCCCAACTAGTGAAAACCGGCCATCTCGTCCATCACGTAAAAGTGAACTAGACTTTGATAGTAATAGTGGGACTTGGCCAAAAACAAGAGGTCAGCAGATTCAAAATTCATCAGGGCCACCCACTGTTATATTTGCTCCAGGCCATCGGCCTGTGAAAGAGAGACCTAGTATTAAGGAAGTGTTTTACATAAATCCTGACAGCCCTTCTTACAATGCCTCATCTAATCCCAATGCACCAAGTTTGGATACTGTGAAGCCCTCAAACAATGGGTTTCCCAGCTATGGGGCACAGGCTCCCTCTGCCTTCTCCTCCCCCACTAGCTCTTCTGTTGTCTCAGCCCCCCCATATCATATGCACAATGTACAGTCCAGTCCTACTCCCTTTACCATTCCAGTCTGGACAAAACCTACGTCTCATTTCTCAGTGGGGATTGCGCATGGTCCCAGCATCTCAGCCCAGTCCAGTATTGTTACTAGTCGAGGACCACCAGTGTTGGACAGGCCAGTGGTCATACCCACTTATGGGACAGCTCCATTGCCTAAAGCTGGTGATGGCAACAGGAACACTATGGTATACACACATCCAGGAAATATTCAAACTGTTGGTCCTGGACTATCTCAAGATATGAGATTTGAAACAAACAGAGTACATGGGCATCCAAAAAGTCAACATGTAAGTCTTGTCCTTGATTACTGAAAATTGTCTATAATTGTTTTTAATATATAATTATTATTAAAATTCAGGATTCAGAATGTTAAATATAATTATTATATTTATGTAGACTCGTTAGATCTGTTTCCAGAAATGTGTTATTTAAAAAAAAAAAGATGTGTATTTAAAATTATTTAAAATTTTTCTTTCAAAGCTTATATTAACTAACTCTTATCTGTCTGTCGGTATGGTAAAAAGTTAGTACACATTATTTCTCCCACATCCAATCTCAGATCAATTTGAAATTTTACACAATTATTTCTCTTACCTGTCAACATAAGAATTAATTTTAAAAAAATTACCAAATAGTTAATTAACTATTGTTAATTAATTATTTTTTTTTTGGTATCATGAACAATGGAAGAAATTTTACTTGACAGATGTTGTGGTATAAGTCCCTTTGAGGACTTGAGCCCTGAGTGAACATTTTTTATGCATTTAAAAAAACAATCATCATGTAAACATTCACCAAGATACCCCTTCTTCCTTCCCCTTTTCACATCTGGTCCAGACAAGTGATTGAATCATAGCACATTGAGAAAGCTAAAAGCTAAACAAAAACAATTTTAAAAATATTTCTAATCATACAGATTTATTATTTGTAGGTCAGTTATTTATATTATATGTAGATTTTTTAAACTAGATCTAGATTTATATTCTAATTAAAATCATTGTAGAATCTAGACTTAGAGATTTAGATTTCCAAATGTGTAGATCAATATTGCAATGTTCTGCTCTTTTCTTCTTTTTTTTTCAATTACAAATCAATGCCAAAAGATTATCTAAAATCACTTAGTAAATAATTATTTTTTTGGATATTGAAAAAGGGTTGTAATAACATTCTACATTCTTAATATAGCTGTTAGTGTGGAGTTATTTCCCTTTGTTTTTAAAAAAAGGATTTTTGCCTGTTTTTTTTTTGTGTTACTCAAAATGCATTTACATTTAATGAATGTTGATGTTCAATGTTTATCTTTTTGATAAAAATTATTTGTTCAGTTTTGAAAAACTAGCTTTATTGACTTACCATGTTAAAGTAGTTACAAGAATCATAAGTTTACTATATTTTACTTTATACAACATTTTGAATTATGCTTGCATTTTGTTCAATTAGTCAATTCATTAACAATAAAATCAAATCTTTATTAAAACCTAGTGATGTAAAAAGACTAAAACAATATTGTTTTCTGACAGGTCAAATCCCGTCGACCAATGTCCACTATTGCAACCACTCCCTATAAATCAGAAAAGCATTGGCAGACATCAGTCCCCATGAACTGGCCCCCAAATCGAATCACTCCTGACTCATTGCCAGGACATGTAGCAACACCTGCTGGAACCAGCCATTGCTTGAACAGCTCCAACACAAGTTTTAGCACTAGTACAGCTGCAGTGGGAACACCCCCATCTTATTACACTGTCAACTCTCCTGGTCCACAATCACACTTGTTATCTAGCCCACCAGCCTATGGAAACAGGCCTATGTCATTAGAAGTCCCTCATTCGTTAAAAGTGTCTGATTTTGCCACTGAACTGTATGAACGTAAGAGGATGAATTCACCAGTGGGCTATTATCACTATCAGCCTGTCTCAGCAATGTAAGTAGCTCAATCTTTGACCTAAAAAAAAAGATAATTAAATCAATATACCGTATCTGATAGTATTGATATTACTTAAGTATCCTATTTAAAAAAACAAAAATTATTACTTAAAATTTCTACTCCTTTAATTTATCTTGTTTTTAGTCACTATTGTAACAAACAGAGAAACCAATCAGAATCTATCAAATCAAGTTTTCTTAGAGCTTGTATTATTTGACACTTTACAACATTCAGTGATGGGAATTTTCTGAAAATTTTCAGAATTCCGAAAATTTCTTCTGATCCATTTTTTCAACAAAAAATCCTATTTTTTCCCCTGATATTTCTTTTTCAAATTTTTTTTTTGTTTTTTTGAAAAATCAGATTTTATTATTTTTCCTCCTTTGGAAGAATGCGAAATTATTATAAGACTTATTAGTTTTGAACATGCTCACACGCGATATCGGTCTATTGACAAATTAAAGTTCTATTCTTTTTTTTAAATCTCATTTTCTATAGACCCTAGTCCTAGATCAAGCTAAAGTAAAGATCTAGATGTTAATTTGAATAATTTTGATCAAGTTTCTAGATTTAATCTTTGAATGGGCAGTATCAGAGTTGTGAGAGTATGCCGGCAACAAGATCTATGCTTTGCCCTGCCTGTTGTTAAGATGGCCTTAGCCCACATTCATTCCCTGTCCCTACCTGCCATTCTCCAGGAGTTTTTGAAGGAATTGGGAATAGAAGAGATCTAAGGTCTAGATCTAGGAAGCCTACTTCACAAAACTGGACTTGTATATTGTTGATCTAGATCTTTTACTCTAGGGTAAAGAAGAGTCTATGTCTAGATGTAGATACATATTAAATTATAAGTAGATCTTGAGAGAGAGTATCATCTTATGAGATGATCTTCAGCAGAAATTGACAGTCGTAGAGTTAGAGATCCACTTCTTGCAAACAACTTTAGATCTATCTGCATGAAAGTGAATCACACAAGGAAGCCTCATATGCAGTTTTATTATTGAATAATGTCTCCCTCTAAAACATTGCTCCTCATCTTGCTTAAGAATTCAGCAGAGATTCAACAGCTGTCTTTCAGTTCTTTTTTAAGCATTTTTATTGAACCCATCAAAGTTTCTTTTTTAATTCATGTACAGTTTATATGACCAGAGAAACATACATTTGAAGCATTAAAAAAAACTCAAGCATGTTTTGATTTTCAAACACATTAATTCTTTACAGATGTTTGAGAGAGAGAAGTTGTTACAATACCTGTAAAGCAATTATCTCAATTAGCTCAGACTGCCTGGACCAGATATAAAGCTGCAGAAAGCAGTCATAGTCCTCTCATCTAAATGTACAAACAATAGTGCTTTGCATGCATTTTGTGTGTATGAGTGTAGTAAAGCTCATGCAGTGTAATTTTTGTAATTTTTATGTAACATTATTTAAAGAAAATATTAAATGTAATTAATTCTACATAATTTAAAAAGAATTCAGCTTCTTATTTGAATCACTGCAATTGGTTAGTTCAAAAACGCAGGTGTGGAAAATTTCCTAAAATTTGTGCAAAGTCTGTTCCCATCACTGAACATTATCTCACAACACATGCTATCAACTCATGTTTCTGACTGAGGACATAGGCGTGTATTTAGTATATTGTTTTTTGTTGACAGATAATAATAATAATTATATTAATAATTTTAATAATAGTAATGGATTTAATACCACACCAGTTTCACTCAAACATTGCATAAAATTTGTCCGGGTTTATCTGAATTGATTTGTCTTTAACAAAGCCTGTATTATAACAAATATATAATGAAGTAAATACAAACCATGCAGTAATAATATACACAAAACTGAGCAAAAAGAAATGTAAAATATGAAGTCTTAATAGAATGCAAACCTTGGTTTGCTGTTTGTTTTGTTCCTCATTAGTTCACCACAAGTGTCAACCACACAGCACACAGCCCTGTCATCTCCAAATGGAACATTCCCAGTCATTGGTACATCTGATTTAGAACATGAGAGACCATTGTCTTTCCATGGAGGAGCCACTGAACGCTATAACTCTCCAAGTCCATCTCAAAAAGTATTGTTGTTGTTTTTTTATCTGTATAGCTTTAGGAGATTGAGTTCATTTCTAATTTATACAACAAAAAAAAATTCTCAGTGAAAAATATTATATAATAATATAAAAGAAATTTAATTTAAACTAGAAAAATGGCAGAGCATCAGTCTAGCAATATTGATGGAGTCATCTTAGAATAAATTAAATTTATCCCAAAACTAATGTTCTCCTTACATGTCTTTGCTAGGATGTATTGAAAACAAATATTACTTCAGTAAAGCTGTAAGGAGCAGCAGTCATTTCCATTTGTAGTACCAGCCAAGTCAGTTCTAATTGACTTTTTTCAGTCTTCCCTTACTCAGACTTCATTGCAACATTTTTGTGAGCTCTGCTATCCCATAAACAATTGTTTAGACTTGGTTAGACCCAATGCTTTAGTAGATTAATCTTCTGTGCACTTCTGGATAAGAAATGTGAATTTTCCAACTGCTTGTAAAGTTTACATTGTATTCATATTCTATTGTAGTTTTGTTTTGTATCTCTCATAAATACAAAACTGTATTGAAACTATGTCCAAACAAAATTGTGTAGAATTTCAAAAATTCGCAGTGGTTTTGTGGAATTTTCTTAAGATTTTGATCATCTTAATATGTCTCTAGATAAATGATAAACATTTATTCAGCTTAATACACTAAACATACATAAATGTAACCCTGCTGAACCAAGTAAAAACAAAGGACATTTGGGTCACGAGGCCTTTATCAGCTACCAAACAACAAAGAAGACAAATGATTAACACCAAATAGATCTCATCTGAACTTATCTGTTTGATGTTCTCTCTATTTAGGCAGAAAAGAAATGAGCTGTGCTGATGTAAAATTTTAAATGAAAGTGTGTTGGTTGTTGATCCTGTAAGGGTCAAGGGTACCTGTCATTTAAATAGTTTTATTTTCAATCTGAAGACAGGTGTTTTTGTTATTGCATTTTTTTATAGCAGTGATGATGAGGAAATCAGTGGTACTCCTATGATGTGTGCTATTGAAATGAATTAAAACAGGCTTAGTTGCAATATTTTGAATATCTTTAAGATGTTCTTGAAGCTGTGCTTTTAACATGCCTGTGTTTCCAGCATAAACATTTGGCACCTTGAACATATTCTGGCAGATATAACCTCTTTACTAGTACTGATAAATTTACTGCTTATCTTGAGGGTCATTTTAGAACAAGTGATGGCGGATCAAATGCCAAATAGCTACTCCACTGATTTGGTCAAATTCGAAGAAGTTGAGAGTTAATACATCATCATCATCATCAAACTCCATTAGAGTGAGGGCTGAGAGGCTCAAATCCTCTCTTGCAAAAGCCCTGGACAGAAACCCTGCTGTCTTGCATAGTGCATAAATGTCGCCATACAGGTCAAGAATTTTGGGTTTCCCAGACCTGTCGAGACGGAGATCAGCAAGTCTGGGGCAGTCAAACAGAATATGAGGCACGGTTTCCTCTTCTTCCCCGCAGCGGGGGCACCGTGAATCCAAATTTTGGCCATAGCCGCGAGAAATATGAGCCAACAGGACAGTGGCCTGTCCTGCACTGTGCTATAATAGCTTGCTCAGGCCTGGACAGCCTCCACCACGGGGAAGTGCGGTCAGGGCGCCTCATGCGCTCCCAGACTCCACAGGCTTTTTGGGACTTGTCCCAGCACTCAAACCACTTTTCCATTTCTGTTTTTTGTATTATAGCCAGGGCTTGATGAAAGCTTACAGCCTGATCAGTGGGTGGAATTTGCCCTCCCTGGTGGGCCAAAGAGTCTGCAATTGTGTTGCCAGTCACACCTATGTGACTCGGTACCCACTGCATTATTACAGGGGTGCCATAGCGTTGTTTAATGTTATGTGAAGCCATGATGACAGTGTTGATATTGGGGGGCCATGGTCCGGGGCTTTGCAAAGCCTGTAGTACAGATTTTGAGTCAGTGGCCACAACAATCTGTGTTGCCCTCAAATGTCCCTTGCCGAGTTGAGAGTTAATGACTTTTAAGGCTTCACAGACTGCCATGGTCTCCGCATCAAAACTGCAAACACTACCACATGGTTCAAAGATTTTGACTGTGTAAGAGCCAAGAAAGTCGATGTAGGCTCCATAGCCTGCTCTTCCAGAATCTATTGATGCCGACCCATCAGTGTATACAAAAATAGCACTGGGCTTGAAGGTATTAATGGTCTCCAGAGCTACGATTTGAAGGTCGTTAGATAACAGCTTTGCTTAGTGGCATTAGGGTCTACTAATTTCAAGCGTATGTCTGGGGTCGTTGGGCGACACCAAGGGGGAAGGGGATGAAAGCGTTGAATGGTTTGTCGGTTGGTGGAGAGGCCAGCTTTATCAGATAGTCTAGTGACATGATGCATAAAAGACTGCATCTGGATACGTCTTCTGCATCTCTAACCATCCACTAGTTTTCTAGCTGGGAAGTATTCATCCAGCCTTTTGTACCGCTCATGGCAGGTCAGTACTGACCTTTCCCTCCTGAGGTTTAGTGGACCTATATTAGCCATTATTTCAGCCGCATTTACTGGACTTGTCTTAAAGGTTCCACCGACAAATCTTAGTGCTTGGGACTGTATTTTATCAAGTTGATCAAGAGCAGTCCTAGAGCCATAAATTTGCACAGGTAGGCTGTAGTCTATCTGTGATCGGACTGCTCCTAAATACAGGGATCGGAGGCTCCCCACTTCGTGGATGCCAGCTTCCGCACAATGCAAAGTTTCTCCTTGAGGCCTTTCCATCCTGGATGTGCTCACGCATTTTTAGTTTGCGATCTAAAGTTACACCAAGGTACTAGGGTAGCTTTTCCATGCTAAGAGCCACTCCATTGAGGGAGAGCCGGAAAGGTTGCCTGAGAATGCCAGTCCCGAGCGTGAACAGAGAATAGACCGTCTTGGAGGTGTTTATTTCTAGCTTCCATTTTTGTGTGTATGAGCAGAGCGTATGGAGATCTTCTTGTAGCACTTTTTGTATAGAGGTTGCGCTCCTTCCGGATTTCCAAAGGACAATATCATCAGCATATAGCAGCTTTTGGCATTTTAGCTGAGCCGGTAGGTCATTTATGAAGGCCGTGAAAAGGGCGCATGACAGGACGGAGCCCTGGGGGAGGCCGTGCTCGAGGGTCATTTCCCCTGAGACTTCTCCGTACATCCTTGTTCTTATTGTACGCTCTTGTAGGAAGTCTCTAATCCAGTAATATATCCGCCCCCGCACCTCCATGGCTCTTATCTTATGAAGCAAACCAGGCTGCCATACTTTATTATATGCCTGTTTTAAGTCAATGAAGACTGCGTATGTGCTTTCGGTCCTTTGAAATCCATCTGCTACGCTCTGCACAAAGATGTTGACTTGGTCTATAGCGGACATTCCAGCCCTGAAACCAGCCTGTTCTGGAGCTATAAGACGGGCACTCTCAAGGTACCAAACCAGACGCTCATTTACCATTTTTTCAGCCATCTTTCCCACACAAGATGTGAGTGAGATGGGATTGTAGCCCTCATCAGTGGAAGCATCTTTTCCCTTTTTTGGTATAGGAATAATGGTGGCACGTTTCCAGGCCCTGGGCAGAGGATCATCTTCCCAGGTTCTATTTACGAATGCCAAGTGCACATGTACACATGTAGGCCTATATAGTGTTCTGAGTGTGATACCATCCGGCCCGGGAGCCTTTTTAAGCTGGCATTTCCTTATGGCAGCATTAAGCTCGCCTATCGAGAATGGGGAGTTCATCGTTCCCTCAGCACTTTCGGTCTGTGATTCCTTTCGGTCTTTTTTTTCATCAGCTTTGCGAGCTTTATCAATGGCTTTGGACATTGGGGACTTCTTGGCAGCCTTGTTGATCTTAGCAAAATATTTTTTCAACAAGGTGGCAATTTTCTTCTTCGATGAAATGGTTACCCCATTGGGTGAAGATAATGGGGTTGCTGTTTTCGTACGCCCAGCATTTTCGAGATTTCTCAGAAGACTCCAAGCCTTTGAGCTATCCCTTAGGTTTAACCTTGCACAGGTGTTGGTCCAACGTTCTTGTTTTTCCCTGTTAACAGACGTTTTGACTAGTAGGCTGAGTCTGTTGTATTTCTGCCTGAGTGTTGGATTATTTGGGTTCTTTTGGACTTTTTTGTATGCCCTTCTCCAAGCCATAACAAGTATGTTGATTTCAGCCACCAAAAGTTTTGAATTTTTTACAAGGGTAAGTTCGAGGAATAAACTTTTTAGCCATGCCCAGGATAGCTGTTGTTATTTGACAGTACACAAGGTCGACAGAGTTAGACTCTACATGGATTTTTTCAAGGGCATTGTCGACAGCTGTCTCGTACTCTTTCCAATTAGCCTTACTATAGGACCACTTTCGTGGTTCTTTAGTGGTCTTGGTGTTCATTTTAGAAAGAGTGGCAGTCAGTAATATTGGAAGGTGGTCACTACCAATTTCGCCTAGTACTTGATGAGTTATAACAGATTCCAAGTTAGCAGAGACTAAAGAAAGATCTGGTCGTGATAGTGAACCATTGCTAGCATGCAGAAGAGTATGAGATTTAATACAAGTTCAGTTAGGTGAACTAGAATGTCAATGAAGATTTTTATTTTCTGATAGCTTCAAAACAGTAACAAATGGCTTAAAGGCCTTCAACATGTGGGATGGAGGGTAGGCTGTATCTGGCTGTAGTAGCTAGTATATTTTTTTTTTAAAGTGTTTATTTTAGGCTTTATTTTTTTTATATGATATCATTTTTCATATGTAATTAGATCTACTTTGATAAAACCTTTCTTTTATACTATGAAATTTAAAATCTAATGATTTAGCTTTAGAGACTTTTAAAAATATTTTTTTTTACATTTAATTTTTTTTTTTCTGTTTGCATCTTTTCCACAGAGTTTCCATACTTTAGATCGTTTTACACCAACACTAAATGAAGAGTTTTATCCTCCACGCTACTCTCGCAATTCACCACATGGTCGAAACATTCTTGATGATGACATCCGCCCAGTAGCTTTCAATAAACGAGATTTATTTGATCGATTCCGCATTCCATCAAGCACAAGTGTAAAATCTGGATCTGCAGAAATAGGTAATGTCTCTCTTCTCTCTGGGTCTTTATAGTGATGGGCAAAAGTTAACTAAAAAGTTAGAAACTAGTAGTTTAACTAAAAAAATGTAATTAAGGCCAAAGTTTAACTAGAAAAAAAAGATTAGTTAAAATTGTAGTTTAATAAATTTTTTTTAGTTAACTAACCAAAAGGTTTAATTAAAATTTGTACAACTTTTCAACATGTGGTCAGGGTTGAAATGCACATACCTATTTTCTGATCATGCATCAATAACTTTGATTATCAAAAAAATGATGCACTTAACAACTATTTAGTCAGTCTGCATTTGAAGAGGGTAAAGTAAGATGCTGGTAGAAGTTATGGGAGTCAATATCTGCACTTGAAAGTAACAGTATTATAAAATGTTGTTAAACATTTTTTGATAAAAGCTTCTATGCAATATTATGAATGGGGTTGTTACGAATTTTTTGTGAGTCATGCGGTGGTGTTTAATTTTTGTTTTTTGTGGGAATCTGATTAGTGAGTTAGGTCAATATTTAGTGGTTTTAATCAATTCATTTGCGGAAAACAATAATTTATTAACTGCAGGAACATCAAGTACACTCTTTTTATAGTCTTAAGACATTATTGAGACCTAAGTCTAAATTGACAGTTAGGCCTATATAGATCTAAAAGCATTAGGATAACCAACTCTAGAAAAAAAAATCCACACCCTCTCTGACCATAAAGTGTGTAGGACTGTGTAGGCCTAGTGTATTTTATGTGTGTAGTCGATGATACTACAAGACTACCCTGCACTTCTTTCATTGCGTGTTATGCAATAGTGTTTGCTTAATGTCAAGTGGTCAGACAAGAAAATAACACACACAAGCATGTTCTTAGATATATCTTTACACTAAAATAGTACTCACCATCCCTGCCCAGAAAGTAAATAGACGGTGTGTCCAACTGATTTTAACAACCTGGTCAGTTAGATGTACACATGTAGGCCTATATAGTGTTCTGAGTGTGAAGTCCATAATGACAACACCACTTGGGTTTTTTTTCCTTGTGCTTTAAACAGTTATGCAATAGTGTTAGTTGTATTTTTAGTAGTCAGACAAGAAAATAGTGCATCCATATGTATGTATTTTACACTATAAAATAGTTATACAGGTCAAATGTTTCTTAAAACTCCAACGATTTCATTTCTGCTATTTCTTTGGTTACTATAGATAGATCTAAATTTGAAATTCTAAATCTATGTTATTGAATGAGATTTTAAACTTTACCAGTATAAGTAAGATTTTCCGTTATATAATAAGTTAAAATAATTTTTTTAAAAAAAGAGTACCATTCTTTTCTAAAGGTTTTAGTTCAAGGCAAAATACAAGCACATTTTTTATTTTTTATTTTTTTTGTGCCTTAAAGTTTATGAAAGAAACATATTCCTTATTTTATTATGGATAAATATTTCTACAATGTTAAAAGAATTAGATTGAACCATAGGCATACAGTCGAATGATTATAGCTATATAGGTCTAGTTCACCCCCACCCCCCAAACAAAAAGTTATGAAAAGTTTGTATAGTTTAATTAATTTTTTTTACTTTAGTTTAACTATATTTTGAAATTCATGATAAACTTTTAATTTTTGTAGTTAAACTGCTTAATTTTAGTTGAAAATTAGTTTTAGTTTAACTTTTTAAACTTAGTTTAGTTCCCATCACTAGGTCTTTATTGAACATCGGATGGACATTGCCAGCTAACAAAGTTTTTAAGAAAATAGATATCTTAACAAAGCCAAGCTTCCATATTTACAGAGAACATATATAGTCTTAAGTCAATTGTATATGTAGTACAACAAAACATTCTGTAGTGAATTTCTGGGATGGTTTCTTAGTTATTTATTAATCATTATATTATTGAATTGTTCTTAAAAGGTGGCAGGTTGTGGTGTTTCTCCAGTAGACAGAATAATATGTAGGGATTAAATGTTTCATTTGTGCCATACCCTTATCTGTATTTGACAGTGTCCAATAGGAGCAGTCCAAGTTCCCCTATGTTTCCTGTGAATGAGAGAGGATCAATGAAATATAATGGATCTGTCACTAGTGAAGAGTACATTTACAGAAGGAAAATGTAAGCCCTGTCTCATCAAATCATTTTCTTGTCTAATTATTGACACAGAGTTTCTTATAAATGTTTATCAGCTATGTCTTGTTAAGTGAAAATTTAATTTACCAATTCAATAGCAGAGGTTAAATATATTACAAACTTTCAATAAAAATATTACTAATATGAAACATTTGAACTTTGACCTGTACAATAGGCCTTATATTTTCAAATCTCCAGGCCCAACCACCATGAAACAAGGGACATAACCTTTGAGAAAAGCTCTAAACCAGTTGGATTTAAAATTCAAGGAGGTCCTCATGGGGGCATCTTTGTGTCATCTGTAAATGAGAACAGTCTGGCAGCCCAAGCTGGACTTGTAATTGGGGATCAGTTGCTTGAGGTTTGCAGTTGTTGTTTTTTTATTTGATAAGATTCTTCTCAGATGTCTTGATACATTTAGTATATTGCTGTTCAGCAGTCATATGATAACATATTAGTTTTATGCAATTCACCCTACACTGTTACTTATAATGCTTCAGGTATGTGGTATCAACATGAGAAATGCCAATTATGAGCATGCTGTGACTGTCTTGAGACAGTGTGGTGACAATTTGACTATTAAAGTTCAGTACAACCCTGAAAGTAAGTAGAAGCTTCTTTTTTTATCAAGTAAATGTTTAGACTCAAGCTTAAAAAACTAAATGATACCTTAAGCATTAGTACAGAAAGAATTTCAGCTTACAAGATGCATGCAAAAAAAAAAATTAAGTATTTTCCTATTCTTTCATACAAAAATAGCATTAGCTACATATAGTCAGTATTTGAAAAATTGTTGATGGCAAATTGCGGTAACTAGTCTGAAATTTGTTCCTTGATTATAAATTTGTTTGATCAGAATACACTGAGCACCAAGATGTGTCCAGCAGTGTCACGTCCATCAATTCTTCCTCTTTGACCACCTCACCTAGTCATTCCAGCCAGCCAGCCAATGAGAAATCCAGCAGTAAAGCTCAGCAGAGCCCAACTAAAACTAGAGTTGCAGGGTGGGTATGGTTTCTTTCCTAGCACATTCCTTGTCAAGAAGAACAGTGCTGCTCTCAAAGAGAATATGTTCAAGTCTAGTTTATGTTTTACATTTTCAGTTCTGGAGATGTCACTGTGGACATAAGGCGTTCATTCCTCCTTAAAAAAAGCAACCCTAATAGGATTGGACCTGGTTTCTCATTCATTGGAGGAAATGCTGTTGGAATATTTATTGATGAAGTTTTTGAAGATTATTTCGTTGGTGGATCTAATTCGTTACAAAGAGGGGATCAGCTTCTTGAGGTTTCATTTTGTTCAGTATAGCAATAGTCTTGTAATGTTCTAGAACGATTATTTTTATCAGTATAGTAATGATTATGTATATAAATACAACTATTAATATATTAATGATTATGTATATAAATACAACTAATGTTCATTTCTTATTGTTTTAGTACAACTCTATAGACTTCAGAGCTATTACAGCAGAGAAAGCTATGATGGAACTCAATCTCCCATGTCCAACCATGCAGCTTTGTGTTTTCTACAACTTTGCTAGTAATATAACTTTATTTCTTGTTAATTACCTTTTTTTTTGTTAATTTATGTTTTTTACTTAACTTTTTTTTTTTTCAAACTTAGCTACAATCTTTGTTTTGTCAATGTAAATGTTCATTCACCTTCCAGAGTACAACAAAATTAAGAATATACCATGTGATAGCTTCTACATCCGAGCTAACTTTGACCGACCAAGTGAGACAGAGGAAAACCTATCATTTCACAAGGATGATATCTTGTATGTTGAAAACAGTCTGTACAAGAATCAGTTGGGCAGTTGGTATGCATGGCTTGTCAATGATCATGGGACTAAAATTAAAGCTGGTGTTATCCCAAGTCGAATCAGGTATGTGATGTTTAGATACTATTTTTTTTATAGTTTTTGCTATAGTACTCTTCTGTAACTGGTTTGTTTGTTAGAAAATGGGGATTTTTTTTTTTCTTTTTTAATTCGAGAATAATGCAACACAAGTATTAATAATGTTCTTAATATAGCATTGTGTTTCCTAGATCGTTTAGCCTATTCAATTCCAGACCAAATTTTAGACTTCTCATATCCAAGTCATTCGAGATAGCTTCACAAGAAATATAAGTGGGTCACACAAATATCTAAATGTCCAAAGATAATATAAAAAATCCAACTGCAATATAATCAGAATTGATTACCAGTACTCAGCAGTCTAAAAAATTTGTGTTTTTATGTAGAAATCTTGAATGTATGAAAAAGTGCTCAACCTACAATTTTCAAAATCAGCTTGGTCTTGGATTTAGGCTTGAAGTCAATTTTACAATAATGCATACATAATCAATTCTAGATCTAGTTTAAATCACCATTTTCATTTTTATCATTAACATTTCCTATTAAAAACATCTCATTTTCGATCATTTAAGTCCTCAAATAATTAATAATCTTCAACTAAAGGATGACCCTTTGCCTAGATTTTATTGATGAAATGAAAAGCCAACCGCAAAACTGAATTTAATTTTCCTAGATCGTTTAGCCTATTCAATTCCAGACCAAATTTTAGACTTCTCATATCCAAGTCATTCGAGATAGCTTCACAAGAAATATAAGTGGGTCACACAAATATCTAAATGTCCAAAGATAATATAAAAAATCCAACTGCAATATAATCAGAATTGATTACCAGTACTCAGCAGTCTAAAAAATTTGTGTTTTTATGTAGAAATCTTGAATGTATGAAAAAGTGCTCAACCTACAATTTTCAAAATCAGCTTGGTCTTGGATTTAGGCTTGAAGTCAATTTTACAATAATGCATACATAATCAATTCTAGATCTAGTTTAAATCACCATTTTCATTTTTATCATTAACATTTCCTATTAAAAACATCTCATTTTCGATCATTTAAGTCCTCAAATAATTAATAATCTTCAACTAAAGGATGACCCTTTGCCTAGATTTTATTGATGAAATGAAAAGCCAACCGCAAAACTGAATTTAAAAAAATTTTCAACCATTTTTTTTTCAAAAATACATTTACAGTAAGCTCCCTTGGCATTGCCTAATCTAGCAAGATTTTCATTTCATTGGCTATTAAAATATTGCCCTGTAGCAGTTATAGACTAAGTGCTTAACCACCATTTTAGGCCTTTATGGGATTGAATAGGTAGTGGCCATATTTGGCCACTATAGTATTGAATAGGTTAAGCTTGGATTTTATGGTCTGAGGTGACCTAGCTTCTAAACTTTGTTTACTTCTTTCATTAACATAAAAAAAAAATTTAACATATACCAGTACCTTAACTATGGGGTTACAAAAATTCTTCTAATTCTATGTTTGAAACTTTTGAAGCTTAAAGTATGTCTCCTTTGTTTGACCTTTCAATCTCAAATCTGCTTCTTTTTTTTTATAATGTCTGTCTCATTTGTTTCTGGTGCAAGACTACATTCATACAAACACTTGCAGCAACAATCTGTTTTAAGGAATGTCTGTTCAATAAGTATATGTATATTTATACTATTGTGAAAAATATTTGTTTTGTTATTCTACTGAAGACTTGAAGATGAAATGGTGCTTAGGAGAAGTCACTCTGAGAGCTGGAGTCTTCATGAGTCCGATGAACTCAAGGGATCAAGGAGAAATTCAATGTCTGCTAGACGTAGTTTCTTCAGGAGGAAACGCCATCTGCGCAATAATTCTAAAGATAGTCATGATTTTGTTTCCTTCTCAGATGCATCATTAAACAGTGATTCAGTGCCAATATTGGATGGTAACATTGTTTGTTTGAAATAAAGTTTTGAGTTTATTCTTATTTATTCTTATTTATTCTTTTCATTTTCTAATACTCACGCCTAGACTGTTTGGAATTATCAATTTTGTTACAAAAATGATGATCAATTTCGATCACTTTGTTCATTATTTGTGTACAGCTATCATTTTGATGTTTTTCCTTAAAGAGCTAGCTTACCAATGTTGTTGACAATAAGAATTTGATGGAGACACTATTATCTCAAAATGTAGTGAAATGCAACAAGAATTTAAATTTAACTTTCATTTATTTTATGCTAAAACAGATTGGTACATGTTTCCTTCAAAGAAATAATTTAATTTAAAATTTCCAAATACATTTTTTTATATCCCTTAAACTGTACAGAACAGTATCAATTAAAATAGTGTAATAATGATTTTAAAATCATTCTACAAATTGGAATGCTAAAACTGTTATATTTTTTTATATCCTCTCTCTCCCCCCACCCCCAAAACAAAATGTGTAAAACAAACTGTTAGGTTGAATTAAACAGAGAGTTGAGAGGCAATGAAAGCAATAAAACAGAGAGAGAAAAACCTTGGTACTTATTTTTTGTAAACAAGTTGAGTTGTCAAACAGATGAAATATTTGTTGTAGTATAATAGCTCTCTATCTTTAAAAGTGAGCTTAACTTAGTTACTTTTAAGTATTCATTTTACTATTCCACTGTCACAATTTTTTTTACAAAATCATTTCTTCTTAATTCAGATTCTATTCTTGGATACACTCAAGTGGAGAAAATTGAATGTGAGTATAAGTGTGTGCTAGTATTTTTGTCTATTCCATTAGTTTTATTTGACTTTGATTCAGTACACTAACATGTCTATTGATAATCTTCTAGTTAAAACAGTTCGCCCAGTCTTACTGTTGGCTCCATTGGCTGAAGCACTCATTAGAAAGTTGGAGTCTGAATCTCCTGACCTTTACAAATACTGCCAACCAAGTAAGTTTTTGTAGACAATTATTTAGAGAAAGAAAGTCTGAAAAATAAAAATAAACACTTTATCCAATTTTGTTAACTGAACCATGTTTGTTTATAGGTAGTGAAGCTGGATGTGTTCTAAATGAACTTGTGATACTTTTGGTTCCTTTATTTTGTATTTTCTGGTTTAATAGCAAGTATTTGTCATCAGTAATGAACAGAGTAGCCTCAAAGTATTTGTCATAAAATGTATTTAAGGTTTCTTATGAATTAATATTATTAAGAGATCTAAAGTACAGAGTTTTATCTTCATCAACAGTAGCCCTGAACTACTCACCAGCTACTTTAGAGAAATCTTTATCTGAAGGTGTCTTGGTTGATTATTGGAAGGAAGATGACACTTTCAAATGTGTTAAAGCTTCAGCTATCAAAGACATCTGTGATCATGTAAGTTACAATATTATGAGATGATCTTTGATCATACAAGTTCAATGTCATGACAGCGTTTGATAAAATATCTTGTAGTTACAATCGTCTTTATCAAATATTTGTTTACAGAATCTTCATTGTCTTCTAAATGTCAAGCCAGGTGCTATAGAAAGACTTCATCAAAGTAAAATTTATCCAATCATTATTTTTGTCCACCATAAAAGTGCCAAACAGATCAGGTAACTATCAAATAATGATGACTCCTCTTCATAGTTGCATTATAAATAAATAAATAGTTGAATTAATAACTACTTTGTTATTACTCTTTTTGTCCAAAGAGATGTCAGGGATCCTCAGTTTTTAAAAGAGAGACCCAACAATAAATGGGCCAAAGAACAGTTTGAATATTTCCAGAAAATAGAACAGGAGTTCCAACATCTTTTTACAGGTGATTAACTTAAGTCTCTAGCAGCTAATTATCTTGTTTGGTCATAGCAAAAATATTTTTTTTGTCAATTAAATTTGTTACTTGTAAGTTTACCAATTAATATAATGTCTCGTAACAGCTGTCATTTATGGAGGTAATCTAGCAGAAATGTGTATGCAGATCAAGACAGTCATCGCAACTGAGCAGAAAAAGGCTATTTGGGTGACTGCAAATACCATCTAGACTGAACTATTAATAGCACTGACATTTTCAAGGCAACAAGGAAACATTCTATTTAGTGATACACCCACAATTCTCATTCAGTATAAAAGTAGATAATTTTGTGTGCTAAACAAATATCTTTGTTCATACAATAGATGTACTGCTTGCATTGTTTTCTGTGCATTGGCAAATGTGTTGCCTTTCAAAATCAGAGCTTATAAATCTATCTGCGCCTCTGTGTACATGCAGTGTGGTGTGTACAAAGAACAGGAAATATTTTTACTTGTAGATGCTAGTCATTTATTTGTCATCCAGTTTTTGTTGTTGTTATCTTTGCCAGATAGATGGCAGTTCACATTCAGCTCAGCCATCATCTGTACTGTACATTTAGATTTTCAATATGAAGTTCAGCTTAATTTTCACAAGTCAATTTTTTTTTTCTATTTCTTTCATTTTGGTATTGGTACGGTCTGTTACTTAACACTGACGATCTCATGAGTAAAACACTTCAGTTATTTCACACATTTTTCCTTTTTGTTTTTTTTTTACTTTAAATCAGATTGTAAGTAATTTTTATTGGTTTATGTATGATATTTTGTGTATATACTTGTGTTTTGCTTTCAAAATTCTTACAGATAAATTGCAATAGTTCAAAATGTTAGTGATTTTACTTTTCAAATGAAATGAGGTTAGTGATGAGAACTATAAGACTTTGTTACATTTTTACTAATGTATTTTTCTTTCAATACAGATATTTTTAGATAAGATTGTCTATCTCTAAAACAATCAGCACTGCTCTGATTTACTTTAGTGACTCCAGGTTGTGCATGTAAATACCTAAAACTAGGGAGAAGTTTTTAGCTGGTCTAAAAACATGCTGTCTGTTGTGCTTTGGGAGCTAAAGATCATTTTTTGTTTTGTTTTCAAATTAACACTTCTTTATTCAAAATAGAAAGTTTTTTTTTTAAATATTTTTTTTAGTTACTAGGTAGACTTAAGTAGTGCTTTTTTTTTTTTTATTAAATGGGACAGATCATTTTGTTTATTTTGTTCATTCTATTATATGGTGATTTGTGATAGAAATTCACATGAATTTTTTCTGTTCAACTTTCTTAGCTAATAGAGCTGCATACTATTATTAAAAGAAACTTTAGAGATAACAGGCAATTGTATTCTTCTTTCAATTACACTGGACAGCAAATAGTAGATCCTAGAAGAGACTCAGCAGTTCATCCACTGCTCTGTACAGTTAGTGTATAAAGTGTAGTTGTGATTGCACTGATACTCTCCAGTTCAAGGTCAAAGTTGGTTTTCACCAGATCAACATTTTTAAAATGTTTTATTAAAGAATTTGTACAAATAGATTTATGTTTGTTTTCCTTTTTCATTACAACTAGTAGATCTGCATGGGACTGAATGGCATTCATTAAGTGTACGAACATGTTACTTGCAGTTTGCTTTGTACTACTTATGACTCATTCGATGGTTCTGGCTTCAAAGCCTGCACGCTGTCATCCTGGTGGAAGTTTGGGCTGGGATGTAATCATCTTTAAGTCTGAAGGATTATCTTTACCTGGACCTTTGGGGCACCAAGCAAGACTTGTTGACCGTCTTTCTCAATTCCTCCCTGTCTTTTGACTTGTTTAAAACCTCTTTCAATGGTAGGCCCGTCCATTCTTCTACGATGTCCTCCCATTGCTTTCTCTGTCAGCCTCTTCTTTTTCCTGGTGCTATTCCCTGAAGGAAGGTCTTGTAATATGGCCATAGATTTTAAGCTTGCGTTTTTTTACAATAGTTAGCAAGTCATCATTGGGTCCGATCGTTGCAGTAACCATGTCTCTAATCTCTTTGTGATGCGGTCTTTGAATGTGATACCTAGGATCCTTCTGTAGCATCTCAATTCCATTGCTAGGATCCTCCTCTCTAGCTCTGCAGTCAGCGTCCAAGACTCACAGGCACATATAATTTGGTGCCGATGGCTAAGTCTTTGTATTTCCTTATTATTTTAAGTTTTGAAAGGGCTGCTGTGGACTGTGCTATAAGGGACAAAAGTTCGGGTTTCGTTCCTTCATCTGAGACAATAGCTCCGAGGTATTTGAAGCTGCTAACACAAGTCAGCCTTTCAGCTCCAATACTGTTTGGGGTTTTTTTGGGCATTAATTTGAATGCCATATGCTGCGGAAGTCTTGTCAATGTGCATCATCAGATCAGCTAGTTCTTCTTCTGTCCCTGTTAGGCCATCAATGTCATCTGCGAAGCGCAAGTTAATTATTCTTCTTCCTCCAATGCTAACAGTACCTTCATAGCCCTTCAAAACCACAGTTGGAGGCTACGATGCTTGCAAATTATCCAAGTAGCCCCACACAGTCAGATTGTCTTTCTAACATGCGAAAACCCTCCAAAGCTTGAAAAACTCTGATTCCTCTGACACACTCGCCAACAAACTCAGGTGTACCTCAAGGAACAGTCTTGGGTCCACTACTATTTTTAATTTACATAAATGATTTACCAAATTGCATTAGTTCAGGAACAAAAGTCAGATTATTTGCAGATGATTGCATAATATATAGAACAATAAAAACAACACAAGACACAGATATTTTACAAAGAGAATTAGATGAATTACAGAAATGGGAATCAAATTGGAGCATGTCTTTCCACCCAGAAAAATGTCAGTTGTTAAGAGTAACAAAATAACTAAAACAAATTAATTCCACTTATCTTATTCATGGCAAACCAGTAACACAGACTAAAAACGCAAAATACCTAGGTGTTATAATAAATGAAAAACTGTCATGGAATCCACATATTGATGAAACTACAAAAAAATCCAACAAAGCATTAGGGTTTATTAAAAGAAATTTCTATAAATCAAATAAGAACATAAAACTAAAATGTTATTTAACCTTGGTTAGGCCAATAATAGAATATGCATCCACCGTTTGGGACCCCTCAACTCAAGAAAACATTAAGAAACTGGAACAAACACAAAATAGAGCAGTGAGATTCATAACAAACGAATATTCACATTTGACTAGAGTAACACCATTAGTAAAATCACTAAATTTAGAAAGACTTCAGGACAGAAGACTCAAAAGTAAAGTAGCAATTATACCTAAAACACTGAACCATAATCTTCAAATAAAAAAAAAAACTTAATAAAATACTCTGAAAGACACAAAAATAAAGGCACATTCCTTGTCCCCTATGCTAGGACAAATTTGTACCAATACTCCTTCTTCCCTAGTGCTATTAGAGCATGGAATGGGTTGCCTGAGCTAGCCAGAAAAACCAGTGACTTGGCAGAATTTAAGTCATTGGTTAATATGCATGACGCGTAGGACGTAATCATCTTCTTTTTTGAAGTAACGTCTGTATTATATAAGATAAGATAACTCACAATTAAACTCTGCACTCTATCCAGAAGAGATGAAGAAACTAATCTTTATATATAATTCTCTTCTTCCCTAATCAGGTCAGACGAGAAGTAAATGGAAAGATCACTCTCTTATTTCTGAGGATAGTCACCCCATGAAAAAAAACGAGGGGGGGGGGGGGGGGGAGAACACGTTTTTACAGCTCGCTACGGATGGCTGCGCGCTGGACTGTCAAACCCCGCCCGCTCCCATCCCATGCGGGAGGTTTGGACTAGGAAGTAAACTGTCGTCAACTCTGAAGGAACATCCGAAACATGTAAAACATTTTACAAACACTAAATAGCAGGGCCTGACTTAAGCATTGTGGGTCCCTATTCGAAACGGATTTCGCGGGGCCAAGTTTGGGTAGGGAAGCGGACAAATTTAAGAGTTTGTATTAGAAAATAAATTCGTCTATGCATTTTATTCATTCTTTACTACGTACCGAATTACTTTACGAGCCTTGCGTGTAGCAAAGTCATACAGTATATCATAATAATTCTGTTTCCCACATAGATCCCGCTCAATAGCAAGAATTACCAAATGTTTGAGAATTGTTGTCCTCAAGTAATTCTACATTAGCTTCAGGCGCGAGAAGCTTCTTTCACCTGTTTACACAATTACGGCTAATGTACAATGCCGTTTTTATTAATAGCGCGCAGGATTGAAGTTTTCCATATTGAATGACACCCCAAAATGAAAATTTTTTTTCTATGTATTTCCCTATATTTTAAAGACTTTTTCGTATATTTTGCAATTTCGGGAGATTTCCATGAGCTCCTGGTTAATCGACAGACACAACAGAATGTGACAACACATGTACCGGAAGCTCAAAATTGGAACCAGTGAAATCTGCCCATGTGGACTGTCACCAGAGAATGCCGACCATGTCCTCCAAAACTGCTCTCTCTTCCAAGAGGCCCGTACAAGACACTGCCCCCAAAACACCCCAATAGAAAGAAAACTATATGGAGAGCTCCCTGATTTGGAAACTACTGCGCAGTTCATCTCATGTATTGGTCTAGTTATCTGAACGCTCCAACATAATAATGAGAACAAAGAAGAAGATACTATCGTAGACTTATAGCCCTTATAGGTCATAAAGCTACACCTGAAACATGTGCCGTTGCAAAGTCTCGTTAAGCTGGAAAAAATATTGGCATCTAGATCTAGACAAGTAACCTACGGTGATAATAGACTCTATGACCACTCTAGGTGATCTAGTGGGACTGCGTCCTACAGTTTTAGAAACGCTATTTAGCATAAATATCAGTGATTCCCAAAGTGGTTTTTATAGACCTCCAGGGGTCTACGACGACTTCCAATGGGTCTACGGGAGTGAAAAATGAATTGGGAATTCATGAGTTGTGAACGAGGTTTTTTTTTTTTTTATGATTCGGATGTTCCTTCAAAGTTGAAGATAGTTTACTTCCTAGTCCAAACTTCCCGCTGGACGATGGGGGATAGGAGCGGGAGGGTTTGAACCTTCGACCGTCGATAAATCCGAACGACAGTCCAGCGCGCAAACCGCACGACCAGGCAGTTTACGATAGACGATCTCATTTTGGCGTAGAGAGAGTAGAGAAAGGTTTTTCTTTATTGTATTGTTATTCTGCCATCTTTGGTCATTATGTCTATTGTCTATGCATTAGCAGCGTACTTATATATAGGCCTATAAGCTTTAATTTTTGTTTGGTGATTTCATGTAATATTTTACATACATATTAAATTTTATTTTCAATTTCATTAATTAAGATAAATAAATTAAAAATCCCATTAAAAATCATTTAAAGTTAAGAATTTGTAAAAAATGCATAATTAGCTAAAAGTTTGCGAACAACAGATAAAGGATCTAATAGATCTATTCAGTGGCGTCACTGGGGGGGGTGGGGTCCGCAACGGGTGACGCCCGTTAGGGGGGTGACACCCAAGTAAAAAATGCACTTTGTGAATTACTGACAATTAAAAAAAATAAACGACAGTGACTAAATATTGGAAAATTATTATTCACAATTAATAAATAGCTCTATATAGTTTTTTTTTCCTTTCGACTACACATATTTAAGTTTTGAAATGAAATTCTATCCAAAGGTTTAAAATGTTATATCATACTTCATATCACAAGCAAAACGAGAAACCTTACTTTCAAGATGTATAAAAGCTGCATGTATGTATATGAGCACTGTTTTTATTTTTTAAAAGTTAATTTGTAGCTAGCACCCTAATATTAGTCACTGTTTAACAAATGACGACATTCTTCAGGCATAAAATATTATTGAAATCTCACATATAAGTAATGTACATTTTGTAGAATTGGAAAGTAAATAATTGGTCATTGAGATTTCTGAAGATGATGATATTTCATTTTTCTGTAAAAGAAGCTCTACCCAAAATGACGGAAATGTTAAAATGTTTCAGTCGAATGATATACTTAAATATTTTAGGGGATTAGTCTTCTTGGCTAGTACCAAGAGTGGTTCTGATGCTTCCTTATGGGGACAATTTAGTCAATTAGTAGGAAAAAAAAAAAAACAACTAAAAAAAAACTCTATTCTTTTGGTGTCGACTATTTTCAACTAATTGTATAGAAATAAAACAGAAATTAGTCACTTAGTTTAAAGTGTGGTTGAAATAAAGTCTGATATAGTAACATTACAAGACGTAGAAAGAATTCATCTGGATTGGAACATTGGACAACAAGAACATCCAGCTACAAATACAATGGACAAGGTAGTCGTTGCTATGATTGATGTAAATAAAAAAAAACTATGGATGTGTGAGCAGGTCAGGGTGGCGCTACCTGAGTGAGGCCTCCTTTTTTTGTGCTACTTGCTGCTCAACATTTGTTCATTTTACAGTAGGCAGATGGTAGCTCTACTGGGTGGGCCCAATCTGTGCACCTCGGTATGGTGACCAAGGGGCTATAGTAGCCTAAGCAACCAGACAGCACAAGCAAACTAAACTAAACTAAACTAGCTAACTCAAAAACAAACTAAGATTGAAATGAACTTATATACACTTTATTTACACGAGGAAAAAACAAATCAATAAAAATATATGTGCAAAAGAAAATATACGTAAACAAATAGATAAACAAAAAACTAAACGACTAATCAACTCTACTTAATTTATACTATTACAACTACAATCACTATCCAACAAACCAAACCCAAATAAAACCACTAGTTAACCTGATTCCCCAAAATCCACCAAGATACCTTACAAGACAATAAACCACTAAAATAACCTACAAAACAATAAACTATTGTAACTGAGAACTACAGCAGACAGCTATGCAGTAATACAGTAAGGGGGTAATACAGTAATAACTGTGGCAGACAGGCATGCAGTAGCAGCTATGCAGTAGCAGCTATGCAGTAACAATACAGCAGTTTGGCAGTAGCAGCTATACAGTAGCAGCTATGCAGTTTGGCAGGAATTATAGCCTGCAATTACAAAATAAACAAACATAAAACAATAATGATAAATATAAAAAATAAATATGAACTAGACCTAGTCCTAGTCTAGCACATACAAGCATGAGGTAATTTCAATTACCTCATGTAGCTAATAAAAGCAATACCAGCCACAACCAACACAGGTCAGGCTAGTCCACAATAGACACAAGCTAGATCTAAATGATACTATTAACACTAAACAAGCCGCTATGACAGCGATGCTTAGGCCGCAGCCATCTTTTACATAAAAAAATAGGACAAGATGACAACTTCAACAGAGGGGATATCCTAACGATAAAAATATTTAAGAAACATAAAATAATAAAATATTTACACATAGACATAGTATAGAAAAACAAAAGCATTAAAGCTGGGGCAATTGGGTGACACTACCCAAGTCTACAGAGCTTCCGGCTCCATCAGAGGCAATCATGGCTAATTAACTAGCCAGTGACGCCACTAAACTAATCAGTCTGCATCTAGACTATAGCAATAGATGCAGAAACAATCAATACTAATACAATAAAAGAAAGCAAAAATAAAAACAATTCACAACTTACAGGCGGTCCCAGCCGAAATAGCACTACACAAAACTAACTCTACACAAACACCACTGTCCGCACTGACCACTGGTCGAGACAAAAAAGAATTCAACGTGGTCCCGGAGCCAGCTATAACTGGTCAGCGCGAACGTATCGGAGAGCATGACGTCACACTAATTATTTAAAACTAAACTGGACTACCTATTTCCCTAATTTGTACCTAGCCTTACACAACAATAAAACCTAGAAAATTACTACAGACACGGACTACACAACATTATATACCAAATTAAACAGCATTAAAAAGAGAATCTTAAAATTTAAATCCTATAAAAATACAAAAAGAAGATAAAAAGTTATTTCTATTCTAGACTCATATGGGGGCTCTATACCGTTTACAGACCTGCACATAAACTGATATAAAAAAATAACAACTATTCCAACACTAATGCCAAAGACAAAAATAAGCAAAACTAACCAGGGACCAAAAAATAGAAAATAACATCCACAGCTCCAAGGCTAGTTAACTATTTTAAAAACTACTTTTCCTCTACGGGTAAAACACAAATAACAGAAAAAGACTAAAACTAGCAGAAAGTTATAAATAGCGGAAACTACAAAATAATCAGCACTGAACTATAAAAATAAAAAAGGACACTAAATAACAAACATCATAGCCCTGGCCTATGTAAATAATATAAATTAAATTAGATCTAGGAGCGCAAGCTCACATTCACCCCCGCCAAAACTTTTGCGTCCCCGCAAAACTAAAATACACAAAATGCAAAACATAAAACATAGATACTGTAGGAATAAAAAATAGAAATGAATTCATTCAAAAGAACGGAGAACTATAACCATAGCTCTCAGTTCTAAAAATACATTAGCACTAATAAAAGGCTTCACAAGTGGCCAAGCTTACAACTGAAAACAATCAGTTATAAAATGAAACTGAACATACATTCAATAAAAATACAGGTAATACAAAACATAATGCATGACATCTTTAAAAAAATGGGACGTTATAAAAAAATAATAAAATGAAAACTACATGGTTAGAGCAAATGACGCCCTAGCCAAACATGATACGCTTAGTCACACAGACCAACAGGAACTCTATGAGGCTTAACTCAGTCCCTTAGCCACACAGGCTAAAACAAAGTCACACAGACTTATACTAAGCCACCAAGGCTTTAAACAGGTCCATAGTCACACAGACTTATGGTCAGCCACTAAAGGCTTTACTAGGGTCACACAGACCAGAACATCTCACAAATAAAACACCACATAGCTGACATGTTCAGCCAGATGGCAAAACATAAAAAATAGTAACATACAAAGTGACATAACACTAACCTGAGGTTAATGTGTTATAACTCAAACACAGGGCATCTAACATAGTGGTGGTAAGACATAGAAAATAAAATTTACAAGGACCACAGTCAGACAAATCAGCTTAACATGACATTAATGAGTACCTTAAGTACTTCAAAAAAAAAGTCAAACTACTTATTAAATACCTCTAAAAACATTACATGCCTTCCAAAGGCAACTACAAAAACCATACATGCCTTCCAAAGGCAACAACAGAATACTGCAATATACCATTATATTCAACTTAGTCATGGCCTCCAAGGCAAAATAATATTATCGAGTACCTTGACGGCAACATCGAACATTAACAAGACTAGTAAAAGGTACATCAGCATACCACAATCAAGCACAATATTGGCTTTTGAGAGCCCAATAAAGACTTTTAAAAAAAATTAAATACCTTACTCATCTCTACTAGGTTGCAATACAGGCAACACAACTAGTAAAGCATACATGGAACATACTCAAAATAAAAAAATAAAAAAATCATTATTCAAAATACATAAAAGCATAAATACAAATTGAAAATAATATGCATAAATACATTAAAACAATTCAAAGTATAAAAGGAGCCACACAATGAACAGTGTGGTAAGAACATATAAAAAAAAACTTTTAATAAAAGGAAAAAGACACCACAGATCTGTTCTGCTCTTGACGACTTCTACATCTCTGGCCGGTCCACCACCGCTGTCCAGTAGAGATGACCAGCGGCTGACATAGGGCACCCAGTAAGTGAGGAGTGAAATCCATGTGGTTTACAGTCTGTCTTCAGCATAATGGCGTGGAAGACCTTCTTTAGTGGTATCTTCAGGATGTGAGGGCTATCAGACCATGCGTTGCAACTGGACGGACAGTCATCCTAAATGGAAGGACAAACTGGCCCAGTTGTTAATAACACAGAGGTGGTGGTGGGGCACCTCTGTCAAGCCAGTCCATGGGTGTTTGTATGCTTGCATCAGAGTTGCACCAGTCATGGCAGTAATATTTGAAACCAATCACACCAGCAATAGTCAAGTTTGGCGACAACCCATCAATCAAGACTTGAACTGCCATCTCCCCATCCGTTATCAACTGGGGCTGACATCTCTCCGCAGGCATGGGAGAGCTGTAGACTTGTCTCCTCTCTGATCACTCTTCCGAGGCACCTCAACTTCAGCCTGGGACCGCTGCATCCTTCCTGCCGCTGCTGCCATTCTGCCGACCTAACCTAACCTAGCAACCCTAACACTAACCCATAACAACAAATACTAAGTACCTCCGCACTACAACAACTTCCTAGAACTACATCCTACTAAAACTCACTAAACCTCACACTTCAACGACAAAAAAACCCACATAACTGACCATAGGGAAACCACATAAAACAAAACTCAAACAACAACCTAAACTATCCATATCCTAACAACTTCCTATCAACTAACAACAAAATAAACTCCCTAACACTGCTTCCTACCAATGCCAAAAAACCTAAAACCAATACTAACCTATGCAATCCTAACAATGCGCTAACGAAGCCTATCCAAAGCCTAAAAGAAACCTAAAAAAAAAAACTAAATCAGCCTAACAAAAACCTAATCCCAAAAAAAATAATGTGTGTCTGATCACTTAAGCACAGATCCCACTTCTGACACCAGAAAAATGTGAGCAGGTCAGGGTGGCGCTACCTGAGTGAGGCCTCCTTTTTTTGTGCTACTTGCTGCTCAACATTTGTTCATTTTACAGTAGGCAGATGGTAGCTCTACTGGGTGGGCCCAATCTGTGCACCTCGGTATGGTGACCAAGGGGCTATAGTAGCCTAAGCAACCAGACAGCACAAGCAAACTAAACTAAACTAAACTAGCTAACTCAAAAACAAACTAAGATTGAAATGAACTTATATACACTTTATTTACACGAGGAAAAAACAAATCAATAAAAATATATGTGCAAAAGAAAATATACGTAAACAAATAGATAAACAAAAAACTAAACGACTAATCAACTCTACTTAATTTATACTATTACAACTACAATCACTATCCAACAAACCAAACCCAAATAAAACCACTAGTTAACCTGATTCCCCAAAATCCACCAAGATACCTTACAAGACAATAAACCACTAAAATAACCTACAAAACAATAAACTATTGTAACTGAGAACTACAGCAGACAGCTATGCAGTAATACAGTAAGGGGGTAATACAGTAATAACTGTGGCAGACAGGCATGCAGTAGCAGCTATGCAGTAGCAGCTATGCAGTAACAATACAGCAGTTTGGCAGTAGCAGCTATACAGTAGCAGCTATGCAGTTTGGCAGGAATTATAGCCTGCAATTACAAAATAAACAAACATAAAACAATAATGATAAATATAAAAAATAAATATGAACTAGACCTAGTCCTAGTCTAGCACATACAAGCATGAGGTAATTTCAATTACCTCATGTAGCTAATAAAAGCAATACCAGCCACAACCAACACAGGTCAGGCTAGTCCACAATAGACACAAGCTAGATCTAAATGATACTATTAACACTAAACAAGCCGCTATGACAGCGATGCTTAGGCCGCAGCCATCTTTTACATAAAAAAATAGGACAAGATGACAACTTCAACAGAGGGGATATCCTAACGATAAAAATATTTAAGAAACATAAAATAATAAAATATTTACACATAGACATAGTATAGAAAAACAAAAGCATTAAAGCTGGGGCAATTGGGTGACACTACCCAAGTCTACAGAGCTTCCGGCTCCATCAGAGGCAATCATGGCTAATTAACTAGCCAGTGACGCCACTAAACTAATCAGTCTGCATCTAGACTATAGCAATAGATGCAGAAACAATCAATACTAATACAATAAAAGAAAGCAAAAATAAAAACAATTCACAACTTACAGGCGGTCCCAGCCGAAATAGCACTACACAAAACTAACTCTACACAAACACCACTGTCCGCACTGACCACTGGTCGAGACAAAAAAGAATTCAACGTGGTCCCGGAGCCAGCTATAACTGGTCAGCGCGAACGTATCGGAGAGCATGACGTCACACTAATTATTTAAAACTAAACTGGACTACCTATTTCCCTAATTTGTACCTAGCCTTACACAACAATAAAACCTAGAAAATTACTACAGACACGGACTACACAACATTATATACCAAATTAAACAGCATTAAAAGGAGAATCTTAAAATTTAAATCCTATAAAAATACAAAAAGAAGATAAAAAGTTATTTCTATTCTAGACTCATATGGGGGCTCTATACCGTTTACAGACCTGCACATAAACTGATATAAAAAAATAACAACTATTCCAACACTAATGCCAAAGACAAAAATAAGCAAAACTAACCAGGGACCAAAAAATAGAAAATAACATCCACAGCTCCAAGGCTAGTTAACTATTTTAAAAACTACTTTTCCTCTACGGGTAAAACACAAATAACAGAAAAAGACTAAAACTAGCAGAAAGTTATAAATAGCGGAAACTACAAAATAATCAGCACTGAACTATAAAAATAAAAAAGGACACTAAATAACAAACATCATAGCCCTGGCCTATGTAAATAATATAAATTAAATTAGATCTAGGAGCGCAAGCTCACAGATGGATTGCACGGACTTTTTCTATAAAAGCAGAAAATTTGACATTTTGTCACCATATCAACAACGGGTCTCTATTTAATAAAGAATTTCCATGAGATGTTGGAAATGTTATGTAGATAGAACTCATAGCTGAAAATACATCTGTAATGTTAAAAAGTTTATAAATGTTTTAGCAAACGACGTAAAACAGCGATTCTCAAACTTTTAAGCTTTGCGACCCCTTTTTACAATCCCCCACACTGCCGCGACCCCCCCCCCTCCCGCACACACACACAGCAATAGAGGAATAGACAAAAACAATAAACTTTTTCGGTGGTCTTTGGAGACCCCTTGCAAATCGTCAATCGACCTCGTGACCTACAGGTTGAGAACCCCTGACGTAAAAGATATTGAGTCAGAATGACTGTAAGCACCTTTGTATTTTATTTGACAACACATCTGAAATGACACACCAACATAGCACACATTGATCAGATTCAGAAATTATAATATTTTAAGGGAGAAAAAAAAAGCTGATGAGATCAACTTGATATCTTTAAATCTTGAATTTATATGTGGAGTTCAAAGATATGAAAATGCGGCTTCAATGTCTGGGACCATGGAGGAGTACAGGAAATTTATTAAGAACCAACAGAAAAGCTATTTAATAGTTTTTTATAACATACACTCTATCCATGTGGTCAATATTCTTTTTCAGAAATTAGCTTTTTGCCTAGCATTTTTAATGCGATTGAAATGCCTTTTTTCGGTAGAGGGGGATTTTTACCCCACTCCGCAATTAATATATATATACATATATGTGTGTGTGTGTGTGTGTATTAGTGTGTGTGTATATGTAATTAATCTTCATTACATTCTGATCTTTCATTCTTTCAAACGTTTTTTCTACCCTAGAATACTCTCTTCCTATAATTAGTGGAAAGGCAGTACACACCGCCAAAGGGCAGCTAGGGAGTCGGGGGAGCGCTGTGAGCGGAAGTAAGCATAATTTCCGTTATTTTAAGCTTTAAAAACGCATATTCTGATGTATCTACAGAGCAATTAAAGAAAAAAAAAGCTAAAAAATTCAAAAACCGAATTTGCTATTCAATGGAGTCCAGCGACTGATAGAAAATGCTTTAGTTTTTGTATTTGTGAGCAGGTCAGGGTGGCGCTACTGAGTGAGGCCCTATTCTGTTATCTGCTGCTCAACATTTGTTCATTTAAAAACAGTAGGCAGGTGGTAGCTCTACTGGGTAGGCCAAATCTGTGCACCTCGGTCTGCGACCAATGGGCTATAGTAGCCTAAGCAACCAGACAGCACAATTAAACTAAACTAAACTATACTAGCTAACTAAAAATGAAATAACAAACTGAAATTTTAAAAAGAACTTATATACACTTTATTTACAAAAAACTTACAAAGCAATAAAAATATAGGTGGATACGAAAATAAAAATAAACAAAAACTATATATACGCACTACTAAATAATTAATCAACCCTACTTAACTGAACTTAACAACTCCACTAACCAAAACCCTCTGCCGCCTCTGGATCTATGTTTTTAAATCTACAACTACAAGCACTAACAAACTAACTATTACTAACTAAACCGAATAACCTAAATTACCCCAACACTAAATAGTAAGCTAATAGCAGCAGTAAAGCAGAACTACAGCCGAAATAATGGCAGTAATAACTGCGGCAGACAGTTAGGCCGTAAGGCAGTTATGCCGTAAGGCAGGAATTATAGCCTGCAATTACAAAATAAACAAACATAAGACAATATTCAAAAAATAAAATAATAATGGACTATAACACATTTATTAGACTGGACTGGTCTAGACAAAAGAGAGCTAATCGTGGTTCCGGAGCTAGCTATAACTGGTCAGCGCGAACATATCGGAGAGCATGACGTCACGCTAATTATCTAAAACTAAACTGGACTACCTATTTCCCTAAATTGTACATAGCCGTACACAACAATAAAATCTAACAAATTACTAAAGACACGGACTACACAACATTATATACCAAATTAAACAGCATTAAAAAGAGAATCTTAAAATTTAAATTCTACAAAATACAAAAAGGAAGATAAAAAGTTATTTCTATTCTAAACTCATATGGGGGTTCTATACCGTTTACAGACCTGCACATAAACTGATATAAAAAAAATAACAACCAATCGAACGCTAATGCCAAAGACAAAAATAAGCAGAACTAACCAGGGACAAAAAATAGGAAATAACATCCACAGCTCTAAGGCTAGTTAACTATTTTAAAAACTACTTTTCCTCTACGAGTAAAACACAAATAACAGAAAAAGACTAAAACTAGCAGAAAGTTATAAATAGCGTAAACTACAAAATACTCAGCACTGAACTATAAAAATTAAAAAGGACACTAAATTACAAACATCATAGCCCTAGCCTAAATAAATAATATAAATTAGATAAAATTAGGTCAAAAATTAGATCTAGGAGCGCCAGCTCACATATTGGAGGGGGAGGGAAACCGCAAAACCCCATTTGACTCATGAAATTGGATGACAGTAGTTTGCTTAAGTTGGCTGCACTGGGGAAGCAAGTCAAGTTTCCCTTTCAGGCAATGAGGTCTGAGGCAAGTGATGGTTTGAAGACCCTCCCCTCCCGGCTACGCCCATGTGTTATATTATAGGTGTAAGCTTAATTCTCTACAAAATATATAAAGTTTGATAACACATCGAAAACTGGATGTATGTATTCGTAGGATTACATAATGTATTCTATTTATACATGAATGTAGTCTGAAAACTATAAACAATACAATAGCAGACTAATGAGACGTTTCTTCAAAAAAATAAGATCGTTACATCTTACGCATTTCATGTGTCAATCTAGTCATGCACGTTGATCTGTGACTTAAAATATGCTAGGTCATTGGTTTTCCTGGCTGACTTAGGCAGCCCATTCCATTAAAAGATAAGAGAAAGCAGAACGGTTAGAGAGGCACTTACTTAATTAATGTGAAAAGCTCTTGCTTCCTCCTAGTACATTCTCAAAAACGCGATTTGTATATGAATATACCCATTATTCAAAACTAGTCTGGATGGCTGCCTGGTCGTGCGGTTTGCGCGATGGATTGTCGTTTGGATTTATCGATGGTCCCTGGTTCAAACCCTGCCCGCTCCCATCCCCCGTTACCTGCGGGAGGTTTGGACTAGGAAGTAAACTATCTTCAACTCTGAAGGAACATCCGAAATATGTAAAACATTTTTAGTCGACCGGCGGCGTAGCATACGCTGTTATTTTGCATGGCCGGTCTTAGGCCACTGCAATCTAAGCGACCGCAGTGGGCCCCCACTTTCATAGGACCCGCACTAATTCAAGGTGTATAAATTATTAAATTAAACCATTTTATAACTTAAAACAGATTTCCCGCGCACTCCTGTCGATTTACCAGGAGCTCCTGGAAATCTCCCGAAGTTGCAAAATATACGAAAAAGTCTTTAAAATATACGGAAATATATAGAAAAAAAATTTCATTTTGGTGTGTCATTCAATATGGAAAACGCCAATCTTAAGCGCGATAAATAAAAACGGCATTATGCTTTAGCCGTAATTGTGTAGTGTATGTGTTAAAGTTAATTTTTATTAAGTATTGTTAAAGAGTTAATTGTCGCGCCTCTTTTTTTTTTTTTTTTTTTTTACTGCGTTATATCAATGTTTTCTAACGTAACCTCTCTCATCCCTCTTTTTGGTTAAATTTCATTGGAACCATTAAAAGACGGAGGAGGGAAGGAGCAAAAAAAAAATGGGAGTGCTAGCAAAGGCCCATGCCGACCAGCAAAATGATCAGGCCAAACACAACCTCGAAGACACAAAAGCAGTCCATGCCGCTCGTGCATAGCAGAAAGTACGGTATAACATTTTGCAAATGATAATACGTACAGTGTATAGTGAATTTTTTTTTTATTGATATTCTTGTTGAATTTCAAACAAAAATTAACTGTAATAAGAATTAAAAAAAAACAACAATAAGAAAACGTGTTCGGGCCTTTGTGTCGTGCTTTTGTCACTTTTTTTTTTAAAAGTTGTCTGCATTGACATTTTTTTTTCTTTGGTCGCGACCAGACCGGCCCATTTGGTACCGGCCCACCGGATATTTGCCCGTTTGCCCATATAGCCAGTCCGCTCCTGGAAAAAGAGGTTCATTCTTAAGTGGATTAATCGTTTTTTTTTTAACTCTGAGCTTCAACTCCTACTTGAAGCAATCATTGATGTAGCAGATAAAGTTGGATCAATCCAACAGAAAAATTCTTTAGTTCAACAACCAACGAAATGTTGTAGATGTCAGTTTCAAATTATTGGTGTATATTTTTCAAAAGGCGACATTCAATCAGAAATATCATAACTGAGAAGGAATATAACGGTAACAAAAGTTATTCTTGAAGAAAAATGCTGACAGTGTATGATTTATATGCGACTAAGACCTTTAAAAATATCTCTAAATCATTTAACTAAGCCTTCACATTTCGTACCATCTGCTTAGGCCTATCTATAGCATCATGTGAAAAAAGAATTTTTAAAATTAAAATTAAGAGACAAAGGAACAAACGACTTTTTCCCAAAGGGGAATTTTATTAAAATTGAAATCGTCAAAGACATTAACTTTGATAATTGTAAGTTAATGATAGGTTTTTAAGTTTGAAATCCAGAAAAAAAAAAACAAGTGTAATTTACTTATGGTTGCAATGTTGCAAAATTGAAGTATAGTTTAATGGCAATGCCTTCGATTCCGAAGATTAAGGATGCGTGCAGAGTTTCACAAGACTACAAAAACCCAGTGAACTGTAGATAAATTGTAATAATTATTAAATAACTGATTTTTAAAATGTAATAGGCACTTATTTTCTATAATAAAAAAAAACTTAGGTAATTATTAACAATATTTATTACTGTGCAACAAACAAACGGATAAAAAAAAAAGATTTTCTTAAAGGTGGGTTTGGGGGAACGAGGGGTGACACCCTGAGCTGACCGTACCAGGTGACACCCACCCTAGTGACGCCACTGGATCTCTCTCTCTCTCTCTCTCTCTATATATATATATATAGGTCTAGATCTAAATTATAAATAGATTTAGTCTCTACTTGTTTTTCGTACAAAAATACCAAGATTTCAATACTATTGTCAAGACCAGAAAATAGCCATTCCTGAAGGAAAATGCTAAGCTTTGTAAGCAATCACCACCTTTGCCAAATCTAAATCTATCTTATTTGTATTTTTAACCAACCAAGAAGGACTACTCTTGGTGTTCTAGTTTTAATCTAAATCACTAGGCATCTATCTTATCTTATTTTATATAATACAGATGATTTACTTTAGACACTTTAGTCTAGATCTAGACTCTACATCTAGACTATAGAATCTATATATAGATAGATAATATAGAATACGCTATATCTAAATGATAATAAATCTAGTCTAGTCACTAGATTGACTAAAGTCTAGGGTAATTAAATTAGTTTCTATAGTAGATTCTTATATAAGGCACACCGACTTTCGGAACTACTGAACTAGGTCAAATTTTTTTATTTTTATTTGGTGACGATTTAACTTACAACCGAAAGCAGATTCTTATCCTGCAACTAAAGGACTATAAAAATAGCTCTATTCCTTTGAATTACCACTCATAGTCAAGATTTTATTTTAAGATACATTAGCCTAATTAGGTCACTTCATGCTCGTATGCAGTATACTGAATGCAGTTTTTGTGCTTTCTCCTTCAGTGCACACTGAGCACCGTCAGTAAACACCACTAGATGTTATTGCTAATAAATTATATCTGTGTTAATTAAAAATGATTTAGATTGTATTAAAAGAAGCTATTCTTTCAAAAAAAATTTTGATTGCTAGAGATCGGGTCTAATCCAAATTTAAATGGGCCCACACTTAACTATCTATAGGCAACATTTTTACATTCATCATATATGTATAGGATTTTTATAGGCTTTTTTACACTCATGTCTGTCATGTAGTCTTGTTTGCTTATCTTCTTTATAGCGGTCCAATTCCATCATGCCGTTATGGTCAACACTCTTTAGGGCCTTCCTCTACCTATACCACCCCCCTTTATTTATCTACCCATTCAGCTGGATAATTTAGCACCTAGTTGAGTGCTAGACAGAATGGCGGCTATAGAAGTAGTGAAACATTAGAAAAGGAGAAATGGTTCATTGACAAGCAATTGCTTTTTACAATCATCTACGTGTTTGCAAAATATTGGTGAACATTTTTTTTTTATTGCTATCTTTGAGAAATAAAAAAAACACCAAAAAAAAAGAAAAAAAAACAACACAAAACACTTTACAAACTCTTGATTTCTTTAGCTATATATAAAAAAATGTTTTGGCATAAATTATCAGCGCAGAACACCATACTTTTTTTTGCTAAACAAGAGGAGAAAGAGAGACATGTGCTGCAGGTCATGCCAGTTCATCAGCATACTGATAGACAGCTGCCAACTTATTGACCTCACTGGCCAGGGACCCAACCGTCAAATGATTACCAACTTTTAGACTTATTTTATGTTTGCATGATTAGATGTGTGTTAAATGTTTTTGTTTTTTTTGTTTATTAATTTAATAAATTTCTAATACAGATGATCTTTTGTAGTATAGTACAGGTTAGGATCTGTAGCCATTCTTGCCTAAATAGCTGAATCCTCTATATTCTCTCTATATAAATATAAATCTAGATTCTAGATCTATCTAGTAGGTCTAGGTCTAGATCAAGGCATTTAACTTCATTCAATGTACCAAGCTCACTGCAAACACTTGTCCATTTATTCTCTATAAAAAAAACAAATATAATATTTATAAGATCATTAACACTGATGTCCAAAACTGGCTCAGGTTTGAAATAAATTTTGGTAAGAAAATTGTTACTATTGTAATCTAATTCAAACACCCTATTCATTTTTTTTTGTATGGAATCAAACAACTTGGCTAATGAATCAAATAAATCAGCTCCAAAATAGAATAAATATTGCCGGGCTCATTAGCATAGACTTAGCCAATCAAAAAATATAGTCTTAACCCTAGGAAGAGGTAAAGTCATCCTGGTAACATAGGAAAAAACAACAACCTGACTTAAAAATTTGAAATTCTTTTTTCTTACATAAAAAAACAGCTAAATGGAAGGAAATTGGGCCAGAATCATTGGAAAATGGACAAGCACATTATACAGCGTGCTAGTTTCATATTAAATATCAAAATAAAGATTTAATGACCACAAAAACTGCGAGTGTCTGAATTTATGTAATGTCCGGAATAAATAAACTACTCTATATGGTAGTGTTAACTACTGGAGCACTGTACGGTTGAGTTTACATACTGTAATCTGTAAACTGTAGTGACTAGTGTGACTCACACTGGGTCGTCTGAAAAAGGATACTTATACTGATACTATATAATATATATATATATATTATATAACTATTTTAAATTTTATTACTTTACAGTTACAAGCATATATATATGATTATAGACGCTATAATATTGTAGATCTATATAGATCTACTTATGGCGTTATGTCTAGCTAGATTCCAATGTTAGCTGAGCCTAATCATTAAATGTGATTATAATGCAAGGTTTGTTTTTCAGTTCTAGGCAAAGTGTAGGTCTAGCATCAATTAAATTACTGGTCACTGGTATCACAAACCAAAACTCACCAACACCATGTCTATTCAGTTGCAAGCTGCACAAAAGGGTCAAATGCTTGTTTTGGCAGGGACTTCACATCCTGAGTTAGCACAATTAGTAGCAAGGTAAGCAAGATAAAGTAAAAGACTAATTAAAAAAAAGGGAAGATACTAAACTAGATCTAGTTCTAGAATATCTAGATCTAGCGATCTAATCTAGCGTCAGTCTTGATTAACTAGAAAAACTAGTCTAGACCTAGAGAATCTAGATCTGTAGTAGAGACTAATTCTAAATTCTTAGTTTATTCGAAGTAGAATCTAGTGTACATCTAATAGATCAGTGGTTCTCAAACTGGTTGGCTGACCTCCAGGACCTAGAGTGAAGCGTGGCATTCGAACAAATTAAGCCAGCTGGAAGCCATTTTCATGTTTACATTTTTATAGCTCCGTAACGGTCTGATCTATGAAAAAAAACTGATAATTCCTCATCCTTTTATCTATAAAAATAGATGAGGTCAAACAGGTGTAGGATGCATATCATCAAGAGTACTTTTATTTGACCGAATTTTCCCCCTTGGTTAGTAAGCTCAATCAAGCTGATGGAAGCTTTGAGCAGATTAAATAAAATATATCTAAAACGTTTTAATCTTAATTTTCACTACAAAGTAATTTTCTTTTTACTCCAGTGCAAGAACACCATCCATTGCCATCTTTCCCACGCTCCACAACTTCATTCACCGCTTATAACTGACATCACACCAAGGCTGTAAAACACAACAGTATTAGCTTTAGCTGGCAGTGCTATAAATAAAAAAAATGCTTCTATTGCTAGAGTAATTTAGAAGGGGAGGTAATGAAGGAGGAGTGATCGGTGGTCTCATGCTCTTGTCCACTCAGTGTCTCTACTCTTCTAACATGTTCAGTGGACAAGGTCTATATCTATGCCCTCTTCTGACTACAACATTCTTTGAGATCTGTTACAAATGAGATGATGTTGCTTGTAAGAGTACCCCATGTTACAAATTAATGGGGATTGATTCTAAAAGAGCACCCCACTCAATATAACAAAATTTTGATCAATTAATTTACCTATTAGCGGGTATAGCTAAAAATATTCAATTAGAATTATAGCTAGATTTAGGTATTTAGATCAAAAGGTCAGTGTTAAAAGTGTGCTGGCATGTTCGTCCAGAGGTGTACTGGTCCCTTCTTGTACTGCCTAGGTTATTAGGTATAACCTCCAGGTATACAATTCAACTAATGTATGCAACAAAAGACTTTACAAAGTCGCAGGTAAACATATGTACAAAGTTTATTTACATGAGTAAAATAAATGTGTAAATACATGGCCATCATTCCACTGGCCGACACAGCAAAAAGTAAACAAAAGATACTCAAAAATAATTTGGCACACAGCCCTTGTCATATGTTACATTATCGTCACATTCTGGTTATCAAAAATAAAGGTCACAGGCCTCAGGTCAACACATGACCACTATTGACCATTCTGGGGTTACAGGCTTCAGGCTGACACTAGCCACTTTTAGCAAAAAAAACCCAAAAGGGTCATGATGAACTATAGGCTTCAGGGAAACCTATGAGCCTACAAGCTTCATAGAATCCCACCTATAGACATCCGTTTGGTAAAGCCCATCTGATGATTTAATACAGGTTGAATCCCTCAGAGACAAGGCTATAAAAATATGTAAAGTCCATCTGATGATTCAATACAGGTTGAATCCCTCAGAAAAGGGTTACAAAAATATGTCACGTTTGGGAGTACCCCAGGATGCAGAACATCAGGGTAAAAATATTCTGCCTGGAAATCATTTAAGGCTATATCTACTAATAATTATACATTACACAAAATACAATCATACTAAAGATATACTTAGCCCAAAGATCTCCAGAGCAGGGCACACTTCTCCGAGTACCCCATGACACACGACCACGAACAGAAAAAAAATACTATTCACAACACAGGTCAAGTGGTCAAGCTGGTAACTCAGGAGCAAGTGGCAACTAAGCACGGTTTGCAAGGCCTTTTATAAACTATATAAGGGGAATCACTCCTAACTATACAAGTAATCAAAAATAGTTAGTTCCCCATTATGTCACAAGATCATACCCAGCATAAGTCCACTCTTCCAACAGGTTTAGTGCAAGTGATTTAACCAGCTTGACACCAGCTCCCATTAGACACAACAGTCTTTAGCTTACCTGGTCGATTAATAATTTTATACACACTAGTATTGCTCCCTTTACATACAACAGTACTTTGCTAGTCTACTATTAGCTCTTCTGTATTAAACATCTCAGTGCATAAATTTGATGCCATACATAATTTCTTTTGTGGTACAGTACTTGGTCAACCAATAATTGTTATTCTACTATTCTGATAAAGAAAACTAGATTAGCATCTTCATTTTATCTGCATTTTAAAATTATCAATTTTTGTTCTGATATTCTACAATACTCTGGTACTTTTTTATCAATAGAATAATCTATGTTGCTTGAACTTACCAACGCACTAAAGGCTCGTCATAAAGCTAGAAAAACCCTAATAAATAACTTCAGACTTCATAACCAACATATTTTATTTAACACACGTTTCCTTATGTGTTTATATACCAAATAAAAAAGTCTCTTTGAGCAGATGAGTCATCATACTTTTTAAAAAAAGCCCAAGACCCTTCTCCTTCATTATGAGAAAGTACAAAAAAAAATAATTACCTCTTGAGTTTGACCTCATCATGAACTTTGCTTTTTCAAGAAAAAGGAAGTAACATATATCAGAAGTGAAGAAAAAAGTTGCATGCATAGTAGCAATATATCAGTCTTTTTGTAAACTTTCAAATAAAGAAGTTATTTAATAATAAGGTGAGCGGATCAAACCTCTATACAAATCGCGAATGTTCAGACTTGGCGCATTACTCTAAATCTTGACCAACAGATTTGCAAAAATGATTTTTTAGATTATTAGTGTTTGCCAGCTGTTGTGAAGTTGTGCCCTGGTCAGGACTGTTAAAAAGTTGTTTTGCTATATATTTAATGCACCATTTTTATCATAATTTTAAAAAAAGTGTACCTAGTACAGCCTCTTTATTATTTATATGTAACATATTTTGAGTATTGATCCAATAAAAGTTATATTCTTACCATTGTTTAAAAACTAAAGAGGCAATTCTCCTTATCTCCAAAGTTTGATTGCATACTCTGTTTTCTTGAACAACAAGATAAACTCAAAGCATTTTCTTGTAGAGAGACATATATCTCTGCCATCACTAGTGATGGGAACTAAACTAACTTTTAAAAGTTAAACTAAAACAAGTTTTCAACTAAAATAAAGTTGTTAAACTAAAAGTTTATCATGAATTTCAAAATATAGTTAAATTAAACTAAAGGAAATTAATTAAACTATAACAAACTTTTCATAACTTTTGGGGGGTGGGGGCGGGGTTGAACTAGAAATATATATCCATAATAAAATCAGCAATAAGGAATATGTTTTTTACATAAACGTTAATGCACATAAAATTATAAAAAAAAAAAGATGTCTAAATAAATATGTGTACTTGTATTTTGCCTTCAATTAAAACCTGTAGAATAGAATGGTACTCTTTTTTAAAAATTATATTTACTATATCATTTACGGAAAATTTTAATTACTTATTCTGGTAATGTTTAAAATGTCATTAAATAACATATAGAGTTTCAAAGCTAGATCTAGTAACCAATAAAATAGAAACGAAATTGTTGGAGTTTTAAGAAACATTTTACCTGTATAACTATTTTATAGTGTAAAATGCATGCTTGACTAACCATGCTGATGTGCTATTTATTTTTGTATGACCACTAAAAATACAAACTAACATTATTGCATAACCGTTAAATGCACAAGGGAAAAAAAAGGGTGGTCTTGTCATTATGGACTGCACACTCAGTACACTATATAAGCCTACACGCATACGTCTATCTAGCCAGGTTGTTAAAATCAGTTGGACAACTGTCCCAATTACTTTCTGGGCTGGGAGGGTCTGTAACTATTTTAGTGTAAAGAACATGCTTGACTAGCCATGCCTCGTCTGACCACTCCACGTTAAGCAAACACTATTGCATAACGTGTAATGAAAAAAATGCAGAGTAGTCTTGTAGTATCATTGACTACACATGTACAGTACACTTGGACTATGTGTGTATGTCTAGCTGACCAGACGTTAAAATCATTTGGACACAGTCTATTTACTTTATGGTCAAGAGAGGGTGTGGATTAAGATTTCTTTTTCTAGAGTTGGTTATGCTAATGCTTTAAGATCTATATAGGCCTAACTGTCGATTCTTAGATCTCAATAATAAGTCTTAAGACTATAAAAAGGGTTTAGTTGATGTTCCTGCAGTTAAAAAATTATTGTTTGCCGCAATGAATTGATCAAAACCACTAAATATAATATTGATCTAACTCACTAATCAGATTCCCACTATTAACAGATATTAAACACCACCACGTGGCTCATAAAAAATTCGGAACAATCCCATTCATAATATTGGATAGAAGCTTATAGCAAAACAAATGATTGTAATGATCAAGCACATTACAGACAGGAACACAAGCTACTTTTCCTTTGAATATCTATCGCACTTCATATCAGCCTTATATATATATATATATATATATATATATTATGTTTATATATCCCTGTGATATGTTGTTCTTTTTTTGTTTATTCCTGATTAGTAAACTTGGAATCCGCCTTGGAGAGATTACAATATATCATAAACAAAACAGGGGTGAGTATTCAAGTTGTCTTTTCCTCAATGTTGTATTTGTTGCTATTATTAGAATGCCTAGTATAGTTAAAAACAAAATGTACATATCTTTTGTACATGGAATCAATTTGTTTCTGAACTCTGTAGAAACTCAGGTAGAAATCAAAGAGTCTGTTAGAGGAAAAGATGTCTACATTATACAGACAGGTACAAAGTAAGTACTCAATAATGTTTGTCAAACCATTTTACATGTTTTGAAACACTATTTTGTTATATTTTTTGTTGTAATGTTTAGATAACAGCACTATCTTATCCATGACCATATTTTGTGTATTCTGGCTATTGATATTTTAAAAGAAAGCAGGGTTAAAAAATGTTAAGTATTTCTTTAATGTAAGTTTTGCTGAATCTGTTTTTTCAGAGATACCAACAATGATATCATGGAACTCATGATCATAGCCTATGCCTGTAGGACTAGTGCTGCCAACAGTATCATTGGTGTAATTCCTTATCTGCCTTATTCTAAGCAAAGTAAAATGAGAAAAAGAGGGTGTATTGTCGGCAAGCTGGTTGCAACGATGTTGGGAAAAGCTGGTGAGTTTAGCAGTTTCTTGATTGCAATTTAATTTTGGGTAGATTTTATATCAAGATAAAATACAATGTGGTAATACTTGAATGTTAATGTACAACTGATGCTCAACTTTCTTCTGATAAATTGAACTTTTGGAATATTTAGGAAAGAAGGAGAATTACAAGAAAAATCTTTTTTTATTTAGTGCCCTCAGAATTTTGTGAGCTATTTTTAGCTTTCATTCTTGGATGGGAATGATATGAATCAATTTCCCCCATCATTCATAACAAGCAGCACATATAATTACAGCATTTTGTATGTAATTTGAAAAATACCTTTAAATGACAATTTTACTGAACTAGTATAACTTTAATGCAATGTTTCTTTTTTCACCTTCATGTTTTTCTAATTACACACAAAACATGTTTATGTCTTTTCAATAATTATTTGAATACTTTTTTTTTTTCTAATAACTTGTCATATTACTCACTGTTTATTTATAGGAGGTATGGTGGCTGAGTGGTAAAGTGCTTGGTTTCTGAACTGGGGGTCCCGGGTTCAAATCCTGGTGAAGACTGGGATTTTTATTTTGGGATCCTTGGGTGCCTCAGAGTCTACCCAGCTCTAATGGGTACCTGACATTAGTTGGGGAAAAGTAAAGGTGGTTGGTCGTTGTGCTGGCCACATGACACCCTTGTTAACCATAGGCCACAGAATCAGATGACCTTTACATCATCTGCCTTATAGACCACAAGGTCTGAAAGGGGAACTTAACTTTTTTTTACTTTATCCCTATAACTTGTGTTATAACTCAATGTTTAGGCTTCTCACATGTAATTACAATGGATCTCCACCAAAAAGAAATTCAAGGATTCTTCAGTTTTCCAGTTGATAACCTTCGTGCATCAGCATTTTTAATTGACTACATTCAAACATCTGTAAGTTTTTGTTAGATCACTTGTCATTAGTAGTATTAAACCTAAATAAAACCCTTGTTGTATAAGTGTGGCTGTTTTAGAGTTAAGTTATAAGACATTGTTTTTGACCCTTTCATTACTATACAGTTGACCACTAATAACTGTCCCCAACCCTAACATAGGGGGCATAACTCTGTATTCTTGACAAGACATATTCTTAAAACAGAACACAAACTAATAAAGTCAACTTTTGACTGATTGCAGACAAATGGATGAAGTTTAATAAAAAAAAAATAATAATAACAAAATATAAAACAAAAGTTTAAAAAAAAATAAAATATTTTTTTTATGGAGCACTTGTCATTAAGCATGAGTTGGAGGTGTCAGTGTGTTACAAGAATTTTGCAAAACATTTTCCTTTGCAGTCTTATTTGGCAGAGATTACATCTGTAAACAGTTTCTTGTGCTCTGTTCCTATTCTCAAACTGTTTGTTCTTTATACACCAATAGCAGGCAGGTTTGTTTCCCACCATTCCAATGAGTCTATGCTGAAGAAGATCACTCAACTCCTTGAGTCTATGGTTGGAGATCACTCAACTTCCTTTTGTGCACAATGTTTCCCTTTAGAAGGTTTGTACTTATTTTAAAACAAAATTCAAGATTTCCAAATAATTGGCTTTTGGTCTGGGCCTGTGATGTAGCATAAATGATCCAGCTGTTGAGAGACTGAAGTCTTATACTTGCCAGCTCCAGGTAAAGCCTACTCGGACTTAATGAAGTGGACACATTCATCTACCTTGGAAACACAAAACAGAAATATTGATAATGAAATCAACTTACATATCACCAAGGCCAGTGTATCCTATGGTAGACTGTCTAAAAATATTTGGAAGCTAAGGTCTATCAAGCTGTCATCCTCCCCACATTGATCTATGCCTCAGAAATGTGAACAGTATGCAGAAGACATGAAAAAATGTCAGGCTTATAAAAGGTAAAAATAGATTTAGAAAAACTTGAAGCAGCACTGTTAACATTAACAAACAACCTAAAATCAGTGACTCCTGGCGACTAAGTTATCTACCAGTAGCGACGACTCATGTCGACTATACGGTGGTTGCAAGATGGTTAAATTATTTACAATTGGAGCATGCCAGTACCAGGTATATAATTTTTTTTTTTCAGCTGCCTGATTATAGAAATGCAGTAATCGTAGCAAGGAATCCAAATTCAGTCAAAAGGGCAACCTCTTATGCTGAGCGTCTTCGTCTTGGTATTGCTGTGATCCATGGTGAGGAGAGAATGGCAGAGTGTGAAGAGGATGATGGTAGGACCTCACCTCCACTCCAAGATAACACTCAAGTCAAGGATGCTTTTGGTTTAGAATTGCTACCACGTAAGTTTTTAAACTAAATATTTCACTTTCTAAATTAAAAGTCAATAAAATATTTTTTCAACTGTCCATTTGTAGACACTAAGGTTAGTACTTGAAGTGTTTTCACATTAATTGAGTCTCACTAAGAGTTTCTATGGGAGGTGAAAACTCTTCCAATCATCCTCCTGGCTTTTGAAATGTTAGATCAACTGCAAATCTTTTTAAAACCTCATGTAAGTATTGATCTTCTCATGATAGAAGTATGTCTACAATTCTTGAATTCTATTTGTAGAGGTGGCAGCTAAAGAAAAACCTCCATTCAATGTTGTTGGAGATGTTGGAGGAAGGATTGCTATCATTGTGGTAAGGCTCTTCATGAATAGTTGATTGTGTTGACTGTCACATGGTTAGAGAGAGAGACAAGTTGTTTGCAAATTTAATGACTTAGTGATGCTTGTTAGCAACAAACACACACCTTTAATGAGAAGACAAGCTTTGCATAGATTTCATTCGAGTAATTGACTGAGCTTACACACACACACTTTTAATAGACTCTTAGATCCACTGACAATATTTAGGATATAGATACATTTTATTAATTTGGATCATAATATATTGCCTAGATGTAGCCTAGAGCTAGATTACCTGTCCTCGGCTGGTCAGTTTTCCAGTGGTAATGGATAATTAACTCAAGATATCTAGATTATGTGTTTTGTGAAAACATGGACAAACATCAATTTTTTTTTTCAAGTTAGATCATAAAGTTTTATCTTGACCCAGAGACTTGTCCACATTCAGCATTTTTAATTTTCATAAAGCAATATTAAAATAATTTTGATAAACATTCATTTGTGTTTTATATAAAGGGCATGCATTCCTCCTTATTTATATACCAAATAAGACAATTCTGATTAAAAAAAACATATTGAAGTTTAACCACTATAAATGGATTAAATGAATTATGCTGTCGGAGCATCTAAAATAATTTCAGAGAGAATAAGTTAATAAATTAATTCCCTTAAACATGTAAGATCATGTATTTATCTAGAAACATTTAGAGAGACAAAACTTGATGACTAGAAAACTGATTCATTTTGATTGTTCATTCAAATATCCTCAGGATGACATGATTGATGATGTTGTAGCATTTGTCAAAGTGGCTGAAATACTGAAAGACAGGGGAGCTTATAAAGTATTGGTAGTGGCTACCCATGGAATCTTGTCATCTGATGCTCCTCGACTGATTGAAGACTCTAGCATAGATGAGGTCTGTGCATTTAATGCATATAATTTTTTTTTAAATTCTAAATTGAAAGCAGGGAAAAAAATACTATGAGGTGTTCTGCTAAGTTTTCATATCTTCTAAGTGAATTAGGGCATTATGGCATTATGAATTATATTTTAAATTTCAATAAAAAAAAACACAACAAAAACAATCATTAAACAAAATCGGCACAGTAGTAGTCAAAATGAATTAAATACTATGGATGCTAACTTACTATTAAATAATAATGGGGGCTTAAATAAGAAAACCAGGAATACTATTTTTGTATGTTATAATATAAAGGCAGATAATTGGTTATAGTTAACAAACACCTGAAAATGACTTATCTTTCAAAATAAACATTTAGTCATGGCTATTTTTACAAATTATAGAACTGAACGATTAAAATGGAAGGGTCAATACATGTTAAGTAAGCCTTTTTGATTTTAATATAGACTTGTTATGTTCGTAATCCTACAAAATTAATTTTAAATAAAAACGATACATATACTAGGATATTACTTATTTAAAACAAATATGTAATAGTAAATTATTTTTTGTTGTTGCTTTTGGTAGCTTTAAAGTGTGGTCGTTTCATGTAAAAGTGTTGGGAAAATATTATTTTTTTGTTTTCAAAACCTGTAATTAAATTATGTTTATCTATAAGCTATTGCACTTTGGGGAAAAAAACATTGACAATATTTTAAAATTAATTCTAAAAATGTGAAGCTTTCAGAACTTAGTCTAAAGTCTCATCTATAAGAGTGTTTTTCTTGACAGTCAAACACTAAATTTGTAACACATTGGTACCGGTAATCATAATGCTAATCAGACCTAATGAAATATTTCTCATATTTTTATATTTATATAGGTGGTTGTGACTAACACCATCCCCCATGAGGTACAAAAGATGCAGTGTCACAAAATCAAAACAGTAGATATAAGTGTTCTTCTGTGTGAAGCAATCAGACGTATCCACAACAATGAATCCATGTCCTATCTCTTCAGGAATGTTGGCCTAGATGACTAACAAAACAAGAAAAAGGAATGGATCAAATAAGCAACATTTTATTTTCATGTAACAGTAATGAACAATTCCTTCAGTTTCCAGGCACAATCACATAGACATTTTGTACAGATGAACACAACCATGAATTTCTCCAACTAATAAACTTTGCTCAGACTTCATGACAGACAGCGCTGTTGTTGTATGAGACTTGGAATGACATACTAGCTTTCCATTTTGACACTTCCAGAGACAGAAAGAGCCTGTATCACTTAAAGCTACCACTAGTCCTACCTCTTGTTTGGCACTCATAGTACTGGAGAAATAAAGAGACTGATTGATTTTCAAAAATATTCTTTTCAAATGAAACAATTGATAGATTTTGTTAGAAACTCATAGCTTACCTTTTCCAGCTGTTGTTCGGCACATTATAAGTTTTGATCAGTCTAATTGAACCATTGCAGGGATTAACAGCAAGGAGTCCCCCACACCCTATATCTACTCTCCACATAGTTTCAAGAAATACAGTTCCCTGTCATGAGTTCAAATGAAAATTATTTTTCATTTAAATTTTTTTCTCAATAATAAAACAGAACTATATACATGTATTTCATTATACAAAGTTTTTTTTTAATTGTATATTTATAATTTGCTTCTGGTGGATGACATTTTTCTATATCACAAGAAATTAACCAAGGAATAAACATAGTTGTTAGCTTACTTGACAAGTTTTTGCCTTGAGAAGTTTAGTTAAACATGGGACACTGGCTGGTAACTGAATTGTTTTGATGGCAATACCGCTGTTTGTGTTCCTGATAGACAGATCATTAGAACATTTCTAGTATAGGGGTAATACAATAGAATTTTTATATATATTTTTTCTACAACTGTTCAGTCTTACATTTTGTATTTAAGTGGTTAATATTTGTTAATCTTATTGATTGGTACATGACAAGTGTGTGTCTCATTATAAACAAGTTTGAACTTTAAATGGCTTGCAAGCCAAATAATGCTTTAGACAAACACAAAATGTATTGTCAATCATATATTATAAACAATGTTCTATTTTGCACTATGTTGTTTATTTGTTTGGACTTCTCCAGTCTGTACTTCATTAGAAATAAAGGAAGAAATCCCTACCTACCAAATTGTTATGTTTTGATTGGCTGAAAGACTAATACATGATGACCTCTGGTGTTGAACTGTAACAACATCCAAAAGCTGCCCACGCTGCTTCTGAAAGCAGGACATCTTTTCCTCACAGAAGTCATCAAAGAAATTCACTTTAGCCAGAACGTGACCTATGTCCTTTGTAAAACCGAGTAGGATCTCAGAGTCTGACACAACTGTCAACATTGCATTGGTAGGAGACCTTGAATAGAGAACATTTCATTCTTTGTCAAATTTGATTTTTTCTTTCTGATATCAATATAAAAAGTCTGTTTCCAAAATGTAATTTACATTTCATTTTAATTTTCTGAAAAGCACAAAACAATCATACTTCTTGGTCAATTACACAAGCCTCTGTAGGAAAGTTGAAATTATAATGAATTCAAACAGGCTATACTGTTGTTTACTTCTATACATTTTCCAAGTGCGCTGACTGCTTTTTCACCAAGCAGGTTTGAGGTTTTCACCAATTTTAAACACATTGCTGTAACTTGGTGAATATCCTATGTTCCATCATGTGTAGGTGTGCCTAGAATTGCTGATAGACACCTCTACCATCCCCATCTCTCCTTCTCACAGAGACAGATAATATGCACTGTGTTATACCAGTTATAATTATCACTATTTCTATAAGTTCTAAACTGAATGGCATTGGCAAGTTCAATTCCAAATCATTTAAAATAAATTTTCAATAGAAACAAAAATGAAAATGTCTAAAACAAAAAAACAACAACACTGCTTAAGAAAGCTATTGAAGTTAAATAAAGTATTCCAGTAAACTATTCTCCATTTTTTTTCCAATTATTTCCCTTGTTGAAGTGTTATTTGGAACCATGATAATAAACTTTGTTACCAACAGCTTTTAATTAAGCACATTCCACAGAATAAAATAGCAACACAGTTCCACTGCAAGAATAATCTCTTACTGTGTTTGAGGATGCTAGTTTTAAAAAAAACAACATATTCTACCTTATGCTGTCTGAAAGTTGTGAAACTTCAATGTTGAATCTCTTTGTATCCTGGGTATCACTGTCATAAACGAATAAGCTGACAAACAGTTGCAACTTAGACCAGCCACAAGCAACAATAACAACTCTATCAGAAGCAGGTAACAACTCAGCTTGAATTAGATGATTGTCCTAGACAAGATCATAAAATAAACTCCGTACAGAAATAATTATCTCAACCAGAACAGAGACATTTCATTAAACTAATCCTTAATTTTACAAAAGTAACAAATATAACAATTTATGTTCTAATGTGAGACAGATCAGCATTTTTATTTGTTTTGACACCTTAGATTTGACATTAAGAAATCTGAATTTATAATTACATATATGAAAAACGTATCAGCAACAGGTTTAAAAAAAAAAGATTTGGTACTATTAGCATTGAGCTATGTAACTAGCAGTAGTTTAGTTTATTGTGCATTAATAAAAACAGGAATTTCCCTAAACTCTTGTCTAGAAAAGCAGTACTTACTAAAGGAAGTCTCCAATCTAATTCTGTGGTCCATCCAAAGTGGTCATCCTTGGTCCAAACAGTTAAAGATGTTGCTTGTACACTGACCAAATACTGGACTATTTCCTTGCTTTTTGTCACCAGAGAGCCAGAAAGTATATTGACAACAGCATCTTGGGAGCAGGACTGGAGAAAAGATATCAGATATGATGATAAATTGTTATGATCATATCAATAGCAAATAGAAATTCTTAGATGCATCAAAATAAAATCAATTGTTATTATTATCCCTTAGTTTTTATAACTGCATGTAAGGAAAAATAATATCATAGATATAACAGAGTTTAGTATGAAAGACTTATATCCTTTTATTATGCACACTGAGGGTTTGAATATTTCATACACTGATGAGATATGGACTAAATGCTAATGACATCACTTATCTTTTTTTTTAATAAATAAGATTTGTGATGTCAGTTTTCTTGTTTAATATTCCATTTAACTTTTAATTTTTATTTTATTAATAGCAAAGGTTAATTTGAGTTTGGGGATTCTAGCAAAGTATCTTTCATAGTGCTTTAAAATATCTCTTTATAGACATCTCAAATATATTGGTATTCTCAAGGCAAGAGATAATATCACTGAAAATTAAATACTATAAAAATTATGTATAAAATTACAAAGGATTACACTTTTTTTTATAGGGCCTGTAAAATACTTTGCATTTTTTTTATGTATGTACAAAATGTTCAGTTTTAAATTACTTCTAATATGATCAAATGTTATTTACCTGAAAACATCCTGAAAACTTCAAAGTTTTAGGCTCATTTTCAGTGGACTGAGATCTTGAGAGTCTCCTATCAGCCAGATAAACAACTGGACTTTGGTTGCCATCATAGCTTGGATCCTCCAAGACCTGCAATGGGGTTACAGATGTCCTCTCATATTTTCTCCAAGGCTCAATGAGCTGCATTGGTGAACGACCTTGTGAACAACTAGCAGAACTGACATTGACCATGGCCTGGCCCGGAGATTGGAAAATAGCTTGTGATATATTTTTTGGATTAAGAGAACTTTGTTTGTTTTGATGAAGACAGGTACTTGTGTTAGCATTGTTACATTCACTGTCAGTTACATAGGTAACACTTAATGTTTTAGTTGTTGAAACTGGTGACTCCACTTCAGAAATAACTTGATGATCATCTTCAAACAAAATGTCGGATTTCTCAAGTGTGTGAGTCAAAGAACTGATGGGGAAAAATGATTTAGCTTTTAGGGCTTTTGGTGTTGATGTAGTTAGCAGTGGACTTAAATCTTGAGGTATGGACTGCTTTTTGTTCTCTGGCAATGGGGATTCTGTTATTACATTTGTTTTCCGATAGCAATGATGCTCAGGTTTTTCATTAAATATCTCTTCTGCAACTATGTGAGTTATAGGACTTAGTGGACTAATGAGCACATCAGCATGGTCTCTAAGGTTATTTGTGAATGAAGATAGCTGATTTGGTAGACAGTTTTGTAAAGGTTTTGATGGGATCTTACTGCTATCAGCCATATGGCCTGACAAGCTAGCAATATTTAATTCACTGTTTAGTATCACACAATTTTTCTTATCTAGCACATTATTAGAATGACATAACTTTTCAGAGACAATGTCTCTGTTATGTTGCATTGAGACATTTTGTTTATTCTCCATTAGTTCTGAACTATTAACACTACATTCATTAGACTTTTGACTTTCTGCCCTTATACTTACATACCTAGTACTATAATTGGTATCAGAGTTCACTTCTGAGGATTGAATAGATGATGAATTGGAATGATCAGTTTGGTAACAGTAATGTCTTGTTTCTTTGTGCTTAAAAAAATACTTGGGTAATTCAAAATCTGACACCCAATTTGGTTTAGAGGCTTCTTCTTTTAGAAATTGAAAAACTGACATGACAGCTGCAACTTTTTCTTGTTGAGATAAATTTTTCTTGGACTTAGCTATGTAATATTTATTATTTTGTGAAGAAATTGACTGTGAAAGTGATTGAAATACTGATATTCTAGGTGATCTACGCTTTACTAATGCCCCAACCTTTGATGAATGACTTAATTGTTGTTTAATCAATGTTGCAAAGATTGGAGGTTTTGAATCTTGCGACGCTTCAGAAAGAAAATCTTCTTCAAGTTCAAGTTTAGTGTATGGAATAACATCAAGTTCTGTAAAGTCCAAGAACATTGACTGATTTGTGGTCACTGGTAAAAGTTTTTTCACTTCTGGTTGTTGTAAACAAGGTTGCATGTTGCTGCAACTTGAAATCTGTTGGTTTTCTGAAGGAGCTAGTGACATTGAAGATTTTTGATGTGTGTTGATAGGGTTTACTACCTCAGACAAGTTGTCGGCATTCTTCGTTTCAGTTATGCCTAAAATATGTAAAAATTCAGAGTCACTCACAGTGTCTGCCTGCCTGGGATCTGATTGTGTCACAAGTCTGACGATGTCATCATCTTTAGATAAACCAATAGATGATGTGATGAGTTCTGTTGCCTTTTGAACTGTGGACGAGCCAGATAACCTGTTAGCTTTGTTGCTTGATTCACTGTGAACTCGTTTTCTTTTTCTCTCAATGTCCACTGAGCATGATGGAGAACGTTCAAGAAACCGTTGTGACTCTGCAACAATATTTTCGGAACTGTGTGTTATTGGGCTGGGTGAGTCTTCAATTATTCTTTCCAATGAATGAACAAGAACATAGAGTGACTCTGTCTTGTTGGACTTTAGAGTGGACTGAAATAAAGGTTTGTCTTTTTTATCCTTATTTTGGTTTTTAACCAAATCTATTGAGGAAGCAAGTTCACATTTGAGATCCTTTAGGTTAATCTGTTGTTCATCATTTGTCTTTAGGATTGTTTCAGCTGATGAATGAGGTAACAAATTTGTTGAGCATTTACTTAGTCCTAAGTCAGATGAAACATGAGAGTCTTGTATTAAAGAAGCTAAATGTTTGTTTATAGGTTTAATTGATTTGTTCAGTGGTTCCTCACTATCATTCTTTACATTCTCTTTTTTTTTAATGTCTAGAGCTATCTGTGCAAACTCACTCGAGATTTTATTATCTCTTTTTGATTTCATTAAGATGACATTAGAGTCTTGAATATGTGAGTTAAGAAACCTAACAGAATTAGGAGGGGAAATACCATCAACCTTTTGTTTAGATAGGGCTTTCGGTAAAAAATTATTGTCCAAAAAAAGTGGTACATTTTTAATTTTGTTGTTCTCGTATAAAGGTTGAACATTGTCCAATGCTCCAGTAACAATTTCTTTGTGTGATTCATTAGAGCTATAATGATCTATTGCGTTAATCTCCAGAACTTTTTGTTTCACATGAGCTCTTATTGTTGCAGCAAGTTTTGATTTCTGCAATGTTAGACAAAAAAATTGAGTTGAACTTACAAACAACACATTTTTTCTAAAATATATATATAAATACATTTATTTAATAATTGAAAATCAAAGGAATAAGAAAACCAAACCTCTAGTTTTCTTTGTTTTCTGGCAAATTCTTTTTTTAATTCTGTCAACCTTTTCCGCACCTGCAAATAAAAGAAGAGAACAGCAATAAGGGAAACAAATATTCATTAAATAATAAAAAAAGATAAAATGATTCAAATGTTGCTAATTATTTTACTGACTATAGATTTACCTCCTCTTTTGATCTGTCCATCATTAACTATTAACAAGATGATATATATATATATAAATCTAGATTTTTTCCTTCATGATACAAGATTCTTTTGAGGAACTTGGAAAACAAAAAAAAATAGAGTCTAAGTCTAATCTATAGAATATAACTAGGTGATGAGATCTATTAGATGTACTTCTTCATTCTTGGCTTGAACTTGTAGATCTAGATCTATGTCTGTATGAAGTATATGTAGATCATCAGTTGTTTATTGTAGATCAACAGTATACAGTATGTCAGATCTAGAATTATAAGAATCTATATATTAATCGTTATTTAATTATTAGATAGAAGATCTAGATATATAGAGTTTAGATACTTACTTATTACTACTAACTTAGATACTAAGCAAGATAGAATAATAATAAGTAGATTGACTGATTGACTAGATAGATCTATAGATCTGATTCTAGATCTAACTCAAGACTCAGATTAACTGTATAGTAATAATAATTTTATTTATAAAACGCTGTTAACAAACAAAATGTTGGCTCAAGGTGCTGTAATCACATTACAAACACAAACACAAGAGCTAAGATGACAAACTAATCTAAAAAATTTTAAATAGGTAGGTCTTAATGTTCTTCTTGAAAGTAGTGTAGCATGTTGTCTGTCTGAGATCAATGGGGAGTGAGTTCCAAACCTTTGGTCTGTGCACTGAAAAAGCCCACAGACCGTAGCTTTTGAGGGAGAAACGTGGCACCACTAGAAGCATTGAGTCCATTGAGCGCAGGGCTCTCAGAGGGACATAAGGAGTAATCAGTTTGCTAAGGTACAAGGATCACTCATTGTTATTATATATGCACTGATGACAAAGTGTGGCCACCTTGTAATCGATTCTTGCTTTCACTGGAAGCCAATGGAGCATGCGCAAGAGCGTAAGTAGCAGAATCTCGTCTTATTTTTCAAAGGATTATTCGTACGGCGTTGTTCTGAATACACTGCAGCTTGGCTATTTTGTCATCGGGTATACCTGCTAGCATGGCGTTGCAGTAGTCAAGGCAGGAGAGTATGAATGCTACAGCTAGCTTTTTTGTTGACTCCATCGTTAAATATGGTTGGATCTTGTAGAGCTGACTTATGTGTGGGTCGAAAGATAGTGTTGAGTCAAAGAAAACTCCAAGATTCCACTCTACATGGACATAAGGAACCTGGCAGTTCGTGATAAAAAGAGAATCTGTGCTCTCGACTTTGAGACATTGTTCCGAGTGCCAATCTTAATTATTTCTGTCTTGTCTTCGTTCATCTTGAGCTTATTCTCAACCATCCAATAGCTCACCCTTGCAACGGTACAACTGATTTTCTCTGCCAGATGCGACACCTCTGAGGGTACTTTGGAATTGTATAACTGTGAGTCGTCAGCAAAGAAGTGGTATAAGATGCAGGTTGGCCGTATGACACCGCTGAGTGGATATATATACATAGTGAACAATACTTGACCTAGAACTGATCCTTGGGGTACTCTGTACTTCAAGAGTAAGCTTGTAGATTCTGTCCCGTTAACAACAAATGTAGATCTAGAGGCTAGTCTATCTACATCAAGTATTAATATCATGACAAATTATCATAAAATAAATGATGATAATCAGATAGGCTATGGCTAGCCCATAGATCTAGATCTAGATGATTATATATAATATGTATCTATTAATTAAGTAATTAAGTCTATATTTCTCTATAACTGTAGACTACTGTAAAATACTAGATCTATATTGACTAGATTTATATTAATATTATATTATATTAATTATTTTTATTATATTTAATTCGTATATTAAGTAGAGATATAATTATAATAATTTAATTTTAAATTTATAAAAATATTAAATATAAATATTAGACCTATATTTAATATATTATATATTAGGGTCTAGGTTCCGCAAGGTTGTCACTGCCGGAAGTGGGAAAGGATGTTTAGTAAGCACTCCAATACCTATAAAATGATTCCTATTGGCATGTGTCTCAAATAGCCTCTGACAACCAGTCCAACTCCTGGCCTTCACGTGTGGCTCAGATATTGAGTCTGGCGGAACTGTTCTCACTAACAGGAGAAGGGGCAAAGGCGAGTAACTGGCGCCTTAACCAGTAAGCTTCAGGCAGGAGGGGCTCGTAAGCCATGGCTGGCTACCCACCTAAGAGAAGGAAAAGTCTGAATTCAAACCTTTGCTGCCTTGCAGCTTTACCCAATCATGGAAAAGGCTTCCGGAGTCAACCCTGAGGAAAAATCAGGAGCTGCGACCCAAAGGCAGTTTGCAGCACCCAGTGCTACACTCTGGCAGAACCTGCGACGCCGCTGACCCCAATCTGTATCGGCACTGCCGTTCCCTTGGATACATCAGCTGCATGGGGAGGGGGAAACTGATGACTGATGTGTGGGCGATGACATCATTCCAACCACAGCTAATGCCCAGGTATTCATTTCATTTTCATGAGATGATGCATAGTGACCATACTCATAGACAGTAACACTAACAGTCATAGTCGCTTCGCGACTGAAACTGAAAGGACTAGAGGAGGCTCTTATAGTTTGAGCACTCCATCGAATTCTCCTTTCTGAACGGGTCACTTTTTTTTGTTTGTAATTCATTTGTTTTTATGTTCGGAGCTAAAAACGATGTTTTGGGACTGCGCATGTCCATTTTAGATACGTTCCGGAAATTTTGTTCCGTTTTTCCAAAGCAGATGGCAGTTATTTAGATTCTCGGTAACCATGTATGTTAAGCTGTTGTTTTAACCTCCCCCGGCAATTCATACTCATATAAGGGATGAAGGCTATATTATGAGCCTGTTTGATCGTAGGCTGATGGGCATATCAAAATAAGTTTCCAAACATCTTTAGAAAGACATTCCAATCACATCCATACTGTTAGCTGTTAAATAAAATTAAAAAAGGGGGTGTCCAAACAAATAATAATGAATTCAGCTCATTCTCCTTTTTGAACACAGCAAAATCGTATTAAGAAATATTATTGGGATTAATAAATCTATGATTTTTTCAATGAATAAACATGACCTAGATAGAGATATCTAGAATATATAACTTATGAATGAAAGAAAAATTGTGGGCTGCTAATTTGAAGCCAGAGACCATGCCCACTGCATGTGATCACGCAAGATAAGCTGGCAGTGAGGAGAGGTATACACTCAGCGAGTAGTGTCACAAACTATCCAACAGGCAGTGGAGGGAAGGGGGAGAGAGTCATGAAAAGAATTATAAGCATCTATGGGAGGGAGGGGATGTTAAGGTTTCACAAAACGAACATCCAAATTATGAAAACAAGAAGAGGGTCCTTGGATGGGAGTTAAAATAAAGACAGAGAGAAAATACAAGTAGCCTAGTAGAAAATATCATGTTTATTAAATTAAAATAATTAATGTATAGCTCTATAATCTATATAAATTTATTTCTGTCTGTTTCTACACATAGATTATATAGGTATTTAAATAAATAAACTATATATATATATAGAGAGAGAAGGAGAGAGAGTATATAAAGAAATAGACTATAATTACATATTGCAAAATTGAATCTACTTCTTTTACTACAATCTAAATAATTTTTAAGTAACGCTGATATAATTTATTAGCAATTACATAGTGGTGTTCAACACCAGTGCTCACTGTTCAACTAAAGGAGAAAGCCCAAAAACTGCGTTCAAAATAGGAGCATGAAGTGACCTAATGTATTTTAAAATAAAATCTTGACTACGGGTGCTAATACAAAGGAACACAGCTATTTTTATAGTCCTTTAAGGCTTTAGTTGCCGAATAAGAATCTGCTTTCAGTTTTTTTGTAAGTTAAACCTTCACCAAATAAAAAAATAAAATAAAAAAATTGACCTAGTTCCCGAAAGTCGGTGTTTAGTTATAAGAATCTACCATAGATCTAACTAAGGCGTCTAATAAATATTAATTTAATTTTAAATAATAGTACGATAAAATCATAAATGATTTTGATAGACAGATAGTAATTAGCCTTAATTAGGGTCTAGATCTATAGATTATGGACAAGTAAATTATCATTATTATATGACCTCCTCTATTAATACTAATACCATAAAATCTACATCTAGATATATTATAGATCTACACATACATTAAGAATTAATGATTAAGTCATTTAAGCTCAAGTAGATCTAAAATAAAAACAAAATTTCACAACAAACGACCGATAACTACCGCCAACCATTTCAATGTCGAGGACACTATCGAGTTGTTTTTTTTTCGTCTTTTTCTTTTTGCATTTTTAGCGGCCTCTGAAAAGGGAAAAGACGCTTTAGACACTTTAGTTTTGTGTGAAATGTCTGTCTGTCTGTCGTCCGTCTGTCCGTACGTCCCGTTTAGATCTCGTAAACTAGAAAAGATAACGAAAATCCGACATATTTTAGTCCATTCAAAGTTCTGATGCAACGGCTACTTTTTTCTTTTCTAAAAGCGAAAAATCTCATTTTTAAAATCACTTTTACAAGCAGTTTTTTCATAAAAGTACACCACCTTTACAACTATTCTCTATTAATAGTAACAAACACTGGAGACTCTTTAGTAGGGGAGATACCCATTTGCCATAATTTTAACACATTTATGGAAATGGTTTTAGTTTTGTTTTTTTTTTGTCAATTTTTTTTTTTACTTTTGTATTGCTACGTTATGTAAGTTCTGTCCTACTAACTACTATATTTACTCAAAAATAATGTTTACTTTTTTTTAAGTATTTTTTTTTTAGTATAAATATAAGTTGGACGTAATTTAAAACAACAATTAATAGGTAGTTTTTCATATTTTCGCGTGATCTGCAGAGCTGTTTCATGTAAAATACTTATTATAACTAGAGGAATTATTTTTTTTTAACGGAAATTTTTTTTCTTCTGTTTTTGAGAATTTGAATAAGAGATGAACCCTATGCGAAACAATTAGGGCCAGTTTCGCATTTAACTTCACATTCACTTTCACCTATATATCCTTTTATTTGCTGGACCGCTGGGGCACCACACAAGATCTGTCAACCTTCTTTCTCCATTCTATGTCATTTGTCTTTGATAGAATTTAATTCTGATGTTCTTTATAAAAATATTAATACTTGCCTTTTTACTTGCCTGACTGGACCACTTCGGGTGCTGATTTTGAGTTCGTGTTTCCACACAAACTATCTTTGTAACCTTGTTGTTTATTTTTTTAATTCAGCAAATTTGTTTATTACATGTCTATTATCTAGATATAGATGTACTGACATTAATTAAAACAATAATGACAATAAAACAATATACCCCATTTTAAAGTTTTTATTTGAATTATTTAATGGTAATATCTCAGATTCCGAGTGCAGTACTTGACTTGCAAACAAATAAATGGGACTCTTGCGCTGCGACCTGCATAAATTTCCACATTTGATGCAGACAAAGCCATTGTCCGTTGGGGGGTCTATTTAAGTTTTCTTAACGTACGTCATCTGCCTATGTCTTCTACAGGACCTCAATTTTTTCTATTTCCTGCGGCCTTCCTGAGCGCTATCCAACTTTTGATGCCATCTGCTGCCAACTATAATATTTTCCTCTATACTAGTGAAGGCAAAATGGCGACTGGGTTGATCTTTATACACCTCTTTCCTCATTTAAGCTCACCAAAAAAAATCGCCTTTGGCATGCAGTCGTCCCCCCCCCCCCCCACCATGAGGGCGAGCTGTGTGGCGAATGAACTAGTGCTTCTTTACTGGCCTCACTGCTGGCCTCTAGCAGAGCATTCGTAAGGTAGTTTTGTCAGTGTATGATCAAGATGGAACGAATAAGGCACCTTTAACGGAAGCGTTCAAGGACCATGTAAAGCACACAGAGCCTTACAAAAGTGTGGTGAGAACCATTGTTATAAACATTGTTTTTTGTTGTTAGGTAAAGAGACCTATTCTTCTATACTTGCAATTGGAGGTGACCAAAAGTGCCGTTCGCCTTAGCGAGACGGCTGTAGAGAGTGACGCATCGTTGGACACTTTACTGCTCAGGTATATCTAAAGTAGCTGACAACATAAAGGAAGTGGCCCTTGGTACTGATCGCAGCTGCTCAGTTCGGATGATAGCGCTGTCCACGAGTATTAACTGATGCTGCTATGTGTAAATGTGTAAATGTCTATTTGCTGATGATAATTTATTAATCGGATTGATTTTAGACATTCAATGTCTAAAAAAAAAAAACGGAGCTTCAGTATTCCACAAACGGAACTAATCTAGTTCCACAAAAATATTTAACATGTCAAAATTCACACTAAAAAAATATTTTATAAAAAAAACTTTCAACTTTTACTTTTTTTTAAATTGGAACTTTTTTTTCGTAATATTACTGACAATTTTAATGCTTCAAATCTTACGGTTGCCAAACTGTCGTGGTTAACAAGTATCCGCTTGTAGCGTGCTCATAAATAATATGTAATATGTAAAAGCAGTCCCTGATTTACCTAGGGGCACATTTTTGGGGAAATGAATAACCATAACTTATTTCTTACTTCTAAAATATGACATGCTATAAGTATTATTATTATTAACAAAAAAAATATTTTAAAATACTTTAAACAAAAATAAAAGCTTTTATTAAGTGTAATTGTAGAAAACACCAAACTGTGGGAGATGAGTGGACAGAAAAATATAGAAGTGCAGATCTTAGAGAGGAAGTGGAGATGGATTGGTCACATCCTTAGAAAACATACCAGCAAGAGAGCTAGTCAGGCCTTAGAGTGGAACCACCAGGGAACAAGACGCAGAGGAAGACCAAAAAGAACATGGCGACGCAGTGTACTTGAAGAAGCCGAGAGGACCGGGAAGAGCTGGGAAACCTTAAAAAAAGTTCGGCCGTGACTTAATAAATTTATGCGATTAGAAATATTTTTACCCATTGCTTTCTCAATACGCTATGATCATATCACTTGTCTGTACCAGTTTGGAAAGAAGGAGGGAAGAAGGGGGTATCTTGGGGAATGTTTACATTTTTTAAAAAATGCATTCTTCTTTATCTTCTTCTTAAACTATCAGGTAGAGTTGAGCCTTCGGCTCTTGGAACTCTAGGCCAGCAAAAGTGAACAAGAGCTCCCTCTCACCGGCCTGAATGAGAACAGTGTACACTTTTCTGTCTGACGGGTGGGTCAGACTTGCGGCAAGAGATCGCGTACACTAAGATCCCCACCATTTTCCTTTTCTTTACCAGGTTAACTGTGCGGGGCACGCCAGTTATGTAACGGCCCCTTGAGGAACAGCGCCTGGATTGTGACAAGGTTGTGGGAGCTTTTTTTTAAATGCATAACAAATGTTCACTCAGGGCTCAAAAGTCATCAAGGGGACTAATTCAACTTATACCACCACATCTATCAAGTACGATTTATCCCTTGTTTAAGATACCAAAAAAAAAAACCCCAAATAAGTAATTGAATTATTTTTTAAATTGATCTTGTGTTGTCATGCAAAAGAAATAAATGTGCAAAATTTCAGCATGATCCGAGATTGGGCGTGGAAGAAATAACGTGTACAAACTTTTTACCAGACAGACAGAGTTGATATAAGCTTTGTAAAAAGTGAATATTTTTTTATTAAAGCTTTTGAAAAAAATGTAGGCGCCTCTACAAAAAGCCTGCTAAGGAGCAACCACTTAAATCCACATAAAGTCTTCTTATCTTATAAAATACAGACGCTACTTCAAAAAAGAAGATGATTACGTCCTACGCGTGTTCCTAGGTCAATCTAGTACATCTAGTCATGCATGTTAATCAATGACTTAAATTTTGCCAAGACATATTGGTTTTCCTGGATGGCTCAGGGAGCTCTAATAGCACTAGAGAAGAAGGAGCATTAGTACAAATTTGTCCTAGCATATGGAACGAGGAATGTGCCTTTAGCTTTGTGTCTTTCGGAGTATTTTATTAGGTTTGGTTTTTAATTTAAGATTTTAAAAGCCTATATATTTATTATATCCTAAATTTAGCGAATTTACTAATTCAACTCTGTATCTATATATTTATTATTAGTTTTAACGTTTAATTTATCTTCAACCAGATCCTTTACTTAACCATATTCTAGTCTAAGACATTATATAGCTAAAATGAAATAGTATATAAACTATATAGATCTGTTAAATTTAGTGATAAAAGATACAATATTTTTAAAAATTGTTAAAAAACTAATCTAGAATATTCTAGAATTAGAATAAGTCTAAATATTCTAAACTATATGTACTGCGTATATTTGTATGCTTCTCAATCTCAGTGTGGCGTTCGGGTGAAAGGGTCGTTAGGCCAATAGGGAAGCAAAACAGAACACCCCATTGGGTGCATAAGAATCGAGTCCATTGCGTTGGCGGGGATGGAAGAAAGCCTCAACAAACATGTCATTATCCGTAAGCCGCTCCTCAAGGGGACGTTTTTTTTTATGATGGACATCTTCACGGCTGATATGGTACAGAAAGGAATATGGAGGAGGGAAGAGTTCCCCAGTGTGCTCGGTCTTGGGCCTCGCTTCTGAACCGAGCGTCTTGTGATACAAGAAATCAGTAATAGTGATGTAAAATGTACACCTGCTTGGATCTTTCCCAGACATAAGTTTGTTCAGACATGCAGATGGAGAAAAGCTTCATAATCTTAGTGCTTCAAGAGTCTAAGACTCAAGTGTTACAAATGTACGTATAAATAGCATTATGGACCTATAGCAAAATTTTGTAGAAACAGGAAACACACCCCTTCATTTGCAACGGAAGTTCCTATCATAAACTGTAGATAGGAAAAAAAAAAACATTACGAAGTAGACTAGATTGTCACTAGATCTAGATGTACTTAGATCTAGATTAGATGAGATTCTAAATCTAGACCAGACTAGTTAAGATCTAGATCGCGATTAGTTTTATTATTAGATCTGTTATGGTCTAGAATTGTGATGTTTTTATGGAGATCAAGATTAATGGTTTTATAAACATGGATACAAGATAAAACTAGTCAAATATCTGCACAATGTGTGCTGCAGTGAATACTTCACCGTCTACCTTTCGAAGTCAACAAGTCTCTTCATCGTCTAGAACAACGAGCAGGGATAAATCATATGATTATTTACTAAAGTTTCTCCTTGTTGGTGACAGTGATGTTGGCAAAGAGGAACTTCTCTCTGGAATGGATGATGGTGCTTCTGAGTCGCCCTATGGATATGCAAGCAGTGGTAAGTAAGAAATAAAAATTATAAAATTCAATTTTAAGTGCAGGCTTTAAAATTAAAAGGATTGAAAAGGATGGCAATTATGGCCAGTATTAGCAGTAATCATACTCATGTCATAGTCATAGATATTGTAATATAAGGCTCAGGAAGGCTAAAACTTAACAGTAAGGTTGTCTGTAGAGAGTAAGACTAAGTCTAGTCTAAGTGTAAATAGTAAATAATAGATTAGTAGTGTTTAGACAGTTTAGTAAGTGTAAGGCAGCAGGTATTAGATTTATATTCTAGATTGACATAAATTGAGACTAGAAAATTGACTAGATCTAGTTCTTTGTGTCTTTAAATCTTTATTAATATGTGACATCTAGATTCTGCATTGTCATAATTGTCATTGTGGATCCAGAATCTATTGAATTCAAGAACATTGAAACTAAATTTAACTAGATCTAGATCTATATTATATTATTATATTTATATATATAATATATATATATGATTTTCGTTTTATTGCACTTAGAAATGGTTTATTTATAAATTGTGATATTTTGAGCTTGTAAGGTGAATCATGGAATTTTAAAACTGTAGAAAATGTGTGAAATAGTGCACGAAATGGCATCTTTTGTTGTAACATGGAACACTTGGCTTAGGTTGAAGTAATATTCTACTAAAAGCAAGGATTATTGAACAGACATTTTTGTTGAAATAGGTTAGCAATATATCATGTTATTGCATTATCTACATCTTTTTATTTTATATTTACTTTGGTATTACTTAGATAGCACCTTATAAAATGCATCACAGTGATGCACCTGAAATGTGAAAGTAGGCAGCCCCCCTTTTGCCAGCACTGCTGAGGAAATGTACAATTCATTTTCTATTGATAAATTCTTAAAGTACAATGGCTGAAGAAGTGAATACACTTGAAATAAAACCAAAAACTTCAACTTTAATTTTTGGTCTAATGTGACACTTTTTGATACCAGTACTGGAGAAACACTCATATATTCATAATTCAACTTCTTGGTAGACATCTGAGTTATTTAGATTTTCATGCTGCCTTTAGGCAATCTGCAAGTATGATTTCATAGTCTCCATTGAAATAGAACTCAAACCCTTAAGTTTGGCAGCTAATCAGTTAATGCTTCTCATCACACCTCCTTAATTTATTGTTTGAACAGGGATTGACTACAAAACAACAACAATTTTATTGGATGGGAAGCGAGTCAAGTTACAGCTATGGTAAGCTTCATCTAGCCCTTAAGTTCATCATCTTCATCTTTAGAAAAGTTTCCTGCTTAACATAGTATTATCACATTTACTTCTATTGTGATACAGTGATACAGAGCGGTATTTATGGTTAACTCTTTTTTGTTTTATAGGGTCACCTCAGGTCAAGGAAGATTCTGCACTATTCTGAGATCATATTCAAGAGGAGCTCAGGTAAACATTTTATTCTGCGAAAGAATGAAATAAATTTTCTTTCAGGGTCTGAAGGTGAAGGGAAAAAGGAAGTTGGTTTCAACTGTGTTTGTATCTTGCTTTTAAAAATTTAGGTTGGCTGGACGTTACGAAATGACAATTGTGTTTGGAAGTAGAAGACCTCACAATGTGAACAAATAAAAAAAATATATCTTTCTGACTACCATTTAGCACAAATTTAAAAAAACCCAACTAAGTATGGTCATGAAGAGCACACATCACATCTACAAAACTAAATATTAGCTGTAGTCCTTCCCTCAAAATCCTGGACTTTCTATTCCCAACAAATCAAAAAGCTGAATTCCTTGCACCTCTGCTGTCTAAGAAAAATTCACCAGATGAACTGATTTGACCACATACTGGATTTGATGAATAGTATCCATGCCACAGCAAGAAAGTCCCAATTATGATGGGCTGGACTTGTAGTCCATGTACCTGAAAATCACATTCTCAATGACTTATTATGGAGAGCTGTGTGCAGGAAAGTGCTCTTAAAGGGGTTATAAAGAATTATTAAGGCGTCTCAAAGAATGTGAAATTGATTGCTCTCGTGGGGTGATTGTCAGTATTTCAAGATACAGGTAAAGAGATCAACCATCAGCAAAGAATGCAGATCACAAAAGAAAAAAGTGGACAACTCTACAACAAACCCAACCTACCCGTTCATAGTGTGCGGCTGGCTTTTCAAGATGTATTCCGTAGTCATCTTTGAGTTCATAGGAAATGAGATGGTGCTCATGCTCCACCATGAAGGAGCAAATATATATACAGATTTATGTGGTATGTGGTCATATTTTTTAAGAAACATCTGTAAAAATAATAGTGGAGAAATGTTTGTAGAACAAATGGTCTAGATTTTATTCCTCAAGGTGTCACAGCGTTTCATTGTAGTGTGTATGCTAATTTAACTTTATCTATTACACTCGAAATGGATGTCTTTTTATAGGTTTTCATTTACCAAATCCCTCCTACTTACCATGTGAAGCCATTCTTAAAGTAAACACATGCATCATATAACTTCATTCCTACTGTTATAAAACTCCGGTAGCTAACATACCAACCTGCTAACATTTGCATAACAAGAAATTAAGGCTTGTGTGTTTTTGCCTTACTGGAAACATTTTATAGAATTTCTTCAGTCTGCTTGTGATTATCTAAGTATAATTATAATTTAGTTTATCTTTTCTAAACACATGTAATAAAATGTAAGTTTAAGAAGTTTCAATTTTTGTTTGTAATGAATATAAAATAGAAAGAAATCCTCTGTCTTCCAGAGATTTTTAATGCATTTACTGCATTTTGCATGTGTATTGTATATCTAATTAAAATGTTTTTGAAAATTCTCAGGGCATTCTGTTGATTTATGACATCACAAACAAATGGTCCTTTGATGGTATCGATAGATGGATCAAAGAAATCGATGAAGTGAGTGCTGGTATTTTTTTTTTGTTCTTATGCATTCAGAATCACTTTTTTTCATCTGGTTGATATGCAGCTGTTTAGGTCAAGTATCAAAAACGCAATTTTTTATTAACTCTTTTAATGCATGTATTGTTTTGAATGAAAAAATGGAGTGTTCTGAGGCAAATAAAAATGTGCAAGAGGGGTATACATTTTTTAAATTTTGTTATTCTAGTCTAACATATTTAGTTTTATTTTAAAAGAAAAGGAATTAGCTACAAAGTGTAAAAAAAAAAAAAGATTATTTAAGCAAATATTTTTTGTATTAATTTCAAACTGAGTACGTAAATAGGAAATATATTTAAAAATTCATGTAAAAAATTTAATAGACTGAAAGGTTTAATCCATTAATATAAAAAAATCGCATAACTAAGCATTGTGTCACTTCAAAAAAGATGAACAAATGTACTAAGAAATTGTATTATTAACAATATTTTGGGTCCCATACAATAAACTAAAAAACGAGGAAACTAACAAATTTTTAATTATTTTTTTATGCAGTGTTCATGCATACAATTTTCAACCAAAAAAAAACAAGAACAGGCCCTCCTATATCTGGAAAATAAAAAAAAATAAGTGGGGGGCGGTAATAAAAAGTTAAACATTGTAATGATAGCAAAATAGTTATTAAATACCATGTTAGTCTCTGAGAGTAATGCCACACTCACCAGTGCTAGCAACATTACTCCTTGAGAGCAATGTGCATTTTAAGAACCTGAATGAGCTCATCAGTTAGCTTCAACTACTGTCCTGATGCTATCATTGCATTGATAATTGAAACTGTTTCTAAAGATGCTCTTTTTGCCTATAGATGATATTCATTTTGCTATAAGACCTTTTATTGTGAAGTCTTTCATTTTTTCTTACATTAAAATGTGCACTTACATTTATTTATACTTAGAATATTTGTGTATGTATATTAGATTATTATTATTAGGGGTGCACCAGATAGTCGCTCCGGCTTCTGCCGAATATTTGGCACTTTTCACTATTCGGCTCCTGTCGGATATCACTACCGGTTAGTAAAAGCTACACCTGTATTTCTATTAAAATTGTTAAGCGCCTCCGAGCTAAGTGTTTTCCAGATACGCCAAAAGGAGGTAACACTTAAATATCGAACCAACACAGGCTAAAGGCAAACAATATAAAGGTAGTTGACGCTGATAAATGATGTCCAACAAGAAGTTTAAACTAAATCTCCAAGTTAATAAAAATATACCAATACTCATAAAGTGGACATGATTCAATAATGTCAGTTCTGAAATACATTAACGTTTTTGTTTCAAATAAAAGAATTTGTTTTTAAAACTATAAACTATGACTATGCACCAAATATTTTTAGTACAAAGACAAGGCGTGTTAATCTAAATAGAAATGAGACCCCACACTATAAATTTGCATTACATACGTAGCAGCGATGTCTGGCACATTTTAATAGTTTTGTCTTGACCTTTGAATGGTCTAGTAAACATGTAATATTCCTTAACTACGTCACGCTGATAATCTGTCTAAATGTGCGGGTAGGCCTATATCTCCAGAGGTAGAGATGAGCAACCCCCACCTCCTTTTGTTTGTTTAGTCCATAACATTGAGTTCACAGATAAGCAGCTGACCACATTAAGCCAGATGTCAACGTGTTGACACTGTCTAGAGGTCACATCTTATGAGGGAACTGAGTTTGTTTACTTGGAGAAGAATTTTTATTAGGGGCGGAACTATAAGCCAAATCTCTATAAGGTTAATCTGGTATGAATTTGTTTATTATGAGATAAGTTGTCAATCAAGGGTCTGGACCACAAGCCACACCTTTTATACTATTGGTTTACTTAAAATCTCAATTAGGAGGCTGGACTACAAGCCAAACAGACACTGACCAGGGGTATCTTTTAAGGGAGGGCTCAAGAGACTCAACACCCCCAACAGACACTGACCAGGGGTATCTTTAAAGGGAGGGCTCAAGAGACTCAACACCCCCAACTTCTTATTTGTTCAATCCATGATAATGTATTGATAGACATTGACCATTCTTAAGCCAGAATGTATTAACGCAGATTGTTGAGAAATATTGACACTGTCTAGAGGTGACTAGATGATGAGACTAAGTTTGTTTACTTGGAGAGAAATGTCATTTAGGGAGCTGAACACACGTTCGTTGCACAATAAAATAAAACAAATGTGTGCGTGTATGTATTTTTTCCCCTAGTATTAAAACCTTTAGAAAGAAAACTAATTTCATTGTTTAATTCTATTGACTTAATATATAAAGGAAAACCGTACAGTAAAATTTAACATCGCAGAAAATAAATTGATCTAAAAGACCACAATTAGATCTAGCAAACAAACAAAAAATATGCTGGAATGTTAAGAAACACTTGTAACTAAGGTACATGTTACGATGGACACTTAAATATAAATACACTTGAAATAAAAACACTCTCAGGTAAACACAAACAAGTTTAATTAGCCATCTTGATTACTGGAGTAGTTTCCCCTGTGCATGGGCACAACTCTTCCTGACCTATAACATTCCATCACATCCCCTCTTCTCACAAAAAAAAAAAATTATAAAAAAAAAGAAAGTTGCAAAAAAATAAAAAAATAATATAATCAAATTGACAAAACGATTTACAACCGTAAATATGTTCCAAGTGAAATAACTACACTCAGATCAACAAAACTATTTCCAATTGTAAATAAGTACAGTTCTTAAACATAGACTTCATATCTCGACGTTTCCTGGAGAGTGGCCCTAGGCTGCAGAGAGTACTGGTGAGTGTTTTGGGCGTTGGGTGGACTGTTAATACACTCATTCTCTGCGTCTGGGAAAATGTCAGTACAATTACTTTCTCTATCTTGAGAAAAGTCTATGTTGTTAGTGGTGTCGGGTCTTAGGTGCCTTCTGTTTCTTTGGTACTTGAAACCATTTTCCCCTTCTATAATGTAGGCACGTTCATTTACTTTCCGACATACTCTGCCGTGTCTCCACGTAGTATGGTTTGGTGATTGATAGAAGACTTTCTGTGCGACGTTTATAAGCTTCATGTCACTAGCTGTTTTGTTGTAGTGTTTTCTGACACTTTGCTGTCGCTTCTCCCGTTAGGCTGGGGCTTCTTGGTGTGACATTCTTGCAGGATGCTCTCTTCTTGGCAATAGCGTTCTTATTGCCCTTCCAAAGAGCATCTGAGCGGACTTAAATTGGTATCTTGCCTGGGTGTATTTCTAAACTCTAGTAGGGCTTCATAGGCATCTATCTTACTTTCTTTGGATTTTTTCATCAGATTCTTTAATATTTTCACTGCTGCCTCTGCCTTGCTGTTTGACTGATGATGTCCTGGTGAGGATTTTAAATGGCGGACACCCCATGCTTCCATAAATGCGGTGAATTCAGCCGATGAAAACTGAGGTCCAAAATCACTGATGCACACTTTGGGGACCCCATATCTGGCTAACAAATTTTTTAGTTTTCTTATAACAACGTGACTTGTTGTCGTGTGCAAATGTTCTACTTCAATAAAATTTGAATAGTAGTCAACTATGGCAAGGTATTGTTGGTCAAATATTTGAAACAAATCTATTCCAACTTTGTCCCAGGGATTTGAACCCTCATTATGCTGTATTAAGCTTTCTTTCTGGTTTGCAGGTTTACTTTGCTGACAAGGTTGGCATGCATTAGCTATTTCTTTTATTCTTGCCACTATTCCCGGCCAGAAAACTGCATCCCTTGCTCTTCTCATCATGGCATCATACCCTAAATGTGCTGCATGTAGTTTGGTTTCAACTTCTTTTCTTAATGCTCTTGGGATAACTATTCTCTCCCCTTTCATTAGAAGGCCATCCTCATAGGTCAGTACATCTGCAAGTGACCAGTATTGTTTAAGTTCTTGTTCGATATGATGCTTGTCTGGCCAACCATTCAGTATGTACTGTTTCAACATCTGCATCTCATTGTCTATTTTGACTGCATCTTTAACTTTATCTAACATTATATCTGGGAGGGCCAGTCCTACAGTGTTGATAGAGGTGTCAGGAAAATCTTCCTGCTCTGGCAAAGGGTCTCTGCTTAGTGTGTCAGCAATCTGTAATCTGTTTCCTTTGGTATACTGGTACTGAACATCATATCGGTACAAACGCATCATTAAGCTTTGAAGCCTTTTAGGTGCACAACTAAGGGGTTTATTGAGTATATTTTCCAAAGGCTTATAATCATTCTGTATTATTATTGTTCTGCCGTACGTGTACTGGTCAAATTTTTCTAGAGCTACTACTACAGCCAAGAGTTCCTTTTCGATTTGAGCCCACGTTTTCTGAGGCTCTGTGAGTGATCTTGATGTGTATGTGATGGGTTTGTCATCTTGTAGTAGTACAACTTCTAGGCCATTTTGACTGCTGTCAGCCTGAACCACGACTTTCTTCTCCGGGTCGCAATAACTTAGGGTTCCATGATTGGATATCTTCTGTTTGACACTATTAAATGCTTTCTCACAGTCATTCGACCACACGAAAAGCTCTTGTTTCTTAGTCAGTTCTATATTGGTTGTAGGTCTGTTGAAAAACCTGGGATGAATCTTGATAGATATTGTATGATTCCACAAAATCTCCGAACCGATGTAATGTCTTCAGGGGTTTTTAGATTTGTTATGGTAGGACTTTGGGCTTCACTGTTTTGTCTATTTTCAATGTAGCCACGCCCAAATCACCAAGTGCGTCAATGTTTTTATGTTTGCTTCCTGTGGTTTCGACTTTGGCAATAAATCGGTCTCTATTTATGAGAATGAGTTCCATCTTCCTCAGAGTTGATAATCCTAGCAGGCATGTTAGATCATTTGGTACTACCACATACTCTACCTTGAATTTCTCATTGGTCTTTAGATTGGTGGTTACCAACATATCTTTTCCTTTTGGCTCCATTACCATCTTATTCCACATAGTTAACCTCTGGGACGTGGGTACTATCTGGTCTGTGCACGCATATTTTTCGTTTATGGTATTGACGTCGGCGGCACTGTCTACTTGGAATCTGACTCTTTGGTTGTTGATCATCATAACGGCCTGTCATCCTATGCTTTTTGGGGCCATTCATTGCCATTACCCATTCAGTTTGGAGTGTAACTTCATCTTCTTCTGTGTCTGAGTCTATGTTGCTCTGTGTCTTTGCTTGAGTAATGCTGTATATTTTCTTTTTGCAGACTGAGGCAAAATGATTCCTGCCTCCACAAATGTGACATGATTTTCCCCAGGGGGACATTTTTCCTTTATGTATTCATGGTCACCCTTGCAAAATTTACATGTTTTCCTTTGTCTTGGCCCTTTGTCACTCTGTTGATATTCCTTTCTGTATTTTGGGCCTGACTTAGATGTTGAGATTCTTTCAATCGTTGGTTTGTCCAAAAGTTCGTTTCTTCCTTCTCTGATATCCTTTATTTATCTTTGTGATCTTTCATATATCCTACACACATCTATGCATTTCTGTAGGGTTAGTTTATCGTCTTGCAACAGTTTCGTCTTCAATTGTTCACTTCTAACCCCTAAGATAATTCGGTCCCTAATCAGACTCTCTTCTAGTTTATTAAAATTGCAGCTGCTTGCCAGTTTCTTCAGGGCAGTTATGTACGAGTCAATGTTCTCGTCCTCTTCTTGCTTTCTCCTATTGAAGACATATCTCTCATATGTTTCGTTGGTTCTCCCAACATAGAACTCTTCAAAACTCTTTAAAATTTCATTTATTTTTGTCTCTGCCCTTTTCCAAATGAATCAGTCACATCTGCTGCCTCACTTTGAATTATGGTCATTAGTGTTGCTAAACGTATATATCCTGTCTCCGTTGTGAGTTTCGTGGCCTTTTCATAGTTATCCCAGTCTCTTCTGAATTGGCCGCCATATTGCCTTTTTGCAATAGCGGTTGCGGTACTGGGAAATATCTGTTAGCAAGCTGCCATTTTAGCTACTGATTTCTTATATTTTCCTCCAAGTTTCGCTAGGTTATCGTTTACCTTTATTAGATGTGTAAACCACTGCCACCATGTTACGATGGACACTTAAATATAAATACACTTGAAATAAGAACACTCTCAGATAAACACAAACAAGTTTAATTAGCCATCTTGATTACTGGAGTAGTTTCCCCTGTGCATGGGCACAACTCTTCCTGACCTATAAATTTCCATCAACAGTACAGATATAATTTATCTATATACTTGACTGATCATGCCAGTGTGTTATCTATTTTTGCCTGCACACTAAACACTATTGCGTATGCCCAAGGAAAAAAAACGCTTGAAGGTCAACACAATCATCTATACACACTACACAAGTCTACATGTGTAGGCTCACTACGTCTATCTGACCAGTTGTTACAATCAGTCGAACACAAAGTCTATTTATGTTGTTTTTTTTTGGTAAGGAGGGTGTGGGTGATTTTTCTTTTCTATAGTTGGTTTTCCTAATTCTCTTAGATCTATATAACAGTAGATCTAAACATAGATATCAATAATAAGCCTACAGACTACAATTAAATCTATGCCTCGCAACATTTAAGGCTCAGCCTATGAGTAGGTATAATAGATGTTCCTGCTGTTAATGATTTGATTTGATTTTGATTTTGGGCACATCGGCACAATTTAGGCCATGTCGTGCCTGCAGTCCCTCAAGGGCCACTCTCCCTCCACACAACAAGGGCCAAATTCCATACAGTCAAATCATTAAAATCAAGGTCTATTCACAGTTAAAATAGTAGAGGTAGTAAAAATTTAATAATTTGGTAAAAATCTAATGTAAATAGTACATGTTTACAAATTCATAAATCAGATCTTCGTAGACAACCCCACTTCCCGGATAAAGCCCAATTCCTTCCCAGGGTTGACATTATTGAATAGTGTTTTTAAATAAGTGGCTCTAAAATATTTCTCCCTGACATCCTGGTATCTGGGGCAGTCGATGAGGATATGTTCCACGATGAGGTGAGAGTCACAATACTCACAAAGTGGGGGCTCTTCTTTCTTCAGCACAAAAGAGTGCATGATGTAGGTGTGGCCAATCCTAAGTCTGGACATGGTCGTGCTACCACGCCTTGTCAGACCCTTAGATGTCGACCGCCACTTGACATCCGCCACAATCTGCCTGAGTTTATTGTGAGTCTCAGCCTCCCATTGGTCCTGCCACTCTTGATAGGTGGCAGAGGCAATACTTTGTCTCAGGTCCTGCTGTTAATAAAATATCGTTTGCCGCAAATGGATTAATAAATATATGACCTACTACGCTTCAGATTCCAACAATTAACTAACAGCTATCAGTATTAAGCCCTTGAAGCCAGAACCAGAAGCAGTCTTTGGACTTAAAATTACAAGTCTGATGACCAGTTGTTGGTCAGAAATTCTTGAACACATACATCCAACCACCATACAAGCCAGATGAGAGATTTACATTAGTAACTAGTTAAATATATACTAACATATTTTACATTGACCCTCCAACACAAAGCCTTTATAGTTGGTGGCCTCCTACATACACACAGACACGCTCATGCTACACAGATAACAAATTTTACTATCCTGTCATATCCGGCTCCGGCTTGATATCAAAAAGTACTATCCGGTGCACCCCTAATTATTATATTTATTAATTATCTTTGTTTTTTTTCTGCAATATTTAAATTCATTGAATAGCTGAATTAATATTAGAATATGCATCCTCTGTTTGGGATCCCTTAACTCAAGAAAACATGAAGAAACTAGAACAAATACAAAATGGAGCAGTGAGATTTATAACAAACAATATTTCATTAACACCATTAGTAAAATCACCAAACTTAGATACATTTCAGGACAGAAGAATAAAAAGTAAAGTAGCTATAATATATATAAAACACTTAACCATAACTTACAAATAGAAAAACAAAACCTAATGAAATACTGAGAAAGACACAAGGATAGAGACACATTTCTTATTTCATACGCTATAACCAATTACGTACAATGTAAGTGCTCCTTTTTCCCTAGTTGGATTAGATAATTGAATGGATTCCCTGAATCAGCCAGGAAAGCCAGCGACTTAGCAGAGTTTAGGTTACTGATGACTAGATTGACACATGATATGCGCAGGACAAATCAGCCTGGAAAGCCATTGATTTAGCAAAGTTTAAGTCATTGATGACTAGATTGACACTTGATATGCGCAGGACGTTATTATCTTCTTTTTAAAGTGACGTCTGTAATATATATGATAAGATAAGAAGACTAGTCTTTTTTTTTTCTTGAGAATGATTGCAAAAAAATTAAAAAGAAATAGTTGTTTAATTAAAAAAAATAATTTAGATTTTTCATCTTGATTTTAGCATGCTCCTGGAGTGCCAAAGATCTTGGTAGGCAACAGGCTGCACTTGGCCTTCAAACGGCAGATAAGTGAGGCTTGTGCTGAACAGTATGCAGAAAAAAACAACATGGCTTTTTTTGAAGTTAGTCCTCTTTGTGATTTCAATGTAACAGAATCTTTTGCTGAACTTTCTCGTCTGGCTTTAAAAAGGAATGGTATGAGCCGAGCGTTTGGCTTTAATAAAGGTAAGTACTTGTATCTTTGAAATTCAAAAGTTTTTCTAATCTAACAGATTGTGTAAATAATAGATATTCAACATTTGATTCAATAACGTTAAGGCCTAGCTAGAGAGCAATGGGTAAGAAAAGAGCTACAGAATCAAGGGAAAGGAGGGGGGGACTAGCATCCTTTGATGTTGCTCATAACTGAAGAGGATTGAGAGAAAGAAAAAAATGTTATATATCCATTGAAGAGAGAAGTGGTATAGATCTAAGTAATCTTAAGTAAAAAAAAAACAACCTCTGGATTTCCACCAAGTCTTGATTAATAGATCTATACACTGTTATTGTCTCTATCACTGTTCTGCTGTGATGTTTTCTTCTCTATTTTCTTCTTTCATTGTTTTATAAAACATAAATTCTTTTAATTTATTTGTTGGTGCTATTTTTATTTTTTTTTACTTTCAGTTTTAAGTTTGCAGGAACTTGCCTGCAGAACAGTGGTCTCATGCACTACCATTTATGGCATAGAACAGCTTCCACTGCCCAACAGTATCAAGTCTCATCTCAAGTCTTATGCCCTGACCAACAAGACAAGAGCTAGAATGTTGAGCTTTGTGCATAGAGACCGACATAAAAAACAAAAGTACCTGAATCCTTGTGAGTCCCCACCAATGAATTGCAGGAAAAGTTGTTCTATCAGCTGAGTGGCTCAGACTTCTGCAGCTGCTCTTTGGGCTTTACATCCATGGGGCTGGGATCTTTGGTATTGATTCATCACAACAAATTGTTGTCAATTTTGTACTGTTATTTATAGGGCAACACTTTAAACTTTAACAAATAAGTATTAACTATATTTGATGGGAAATGTTCTAGTGAGCTATTGTTCTTGCTTTGAAGTCAAAACACCCGCATCTTTCCATCTTTCCTCTCTTATGCTGAGAAAAACATTTGCCTATGTTTTCATGCATGAAAGTTAGTCAGAAGTGTCAGGAATTTCCCAAATCTATGAAAAATCTCTTTGCTCAAAATAATGACATTTATAATCATGATGTGTTAAGAAGTTGTGAGTCATTTATTTTCCATTATCCACCAAGTGATTGATTGTCAGAATAATAATGCTCTGAAAAGTTGTAACTCAAAAACAATTATTCAATTATTTGCATTTAATTTGACAGATATTACAAGCATCAACAGTTTATTGTGTATAACAATTTTGTTTGACCTACTAACATGTAACTAAATACAAATTTAACTTATATTAACATAACCTTTTGTATATTGGTTGATAGATATTGGTACAGTTAACATTTAGCAAGATTAAATTTTTTTTTTTTTTACCAAAACAGAATATTACAGCATAATGTATTCACAATTGTATACCGGTACATCGCGAATATCCAGTTGTATACACTTAGCTCTATTTATTTCTGATGTCTCAGTTGTGTAATTAATAATCTTTGTTTTGTTTTTGAAGCTTTTTTTTTTTTTGCTAAAGGTTCATTGATTAAAACAGTGAAGTGTTAAATCATAAAATACTACAAAGATGACAAAAGGATGAGTTATGAATGTGACTCATTGCCCAATAGTTAAAAACTCCTTTGTACATTTTCTCCCTTTTAATGTACAAATCGTTCTTAAAATTCTAATGTCAATTGTCTGTGCCACATAAATGTGACAGTATCTTTGAACTAAGCTCACATTTCAGCATGAGACCTACTGGTAGTACTATCTTCATGCAATGGTTCTGGTTGTTATAGTAGGTTAGTCCTAGGTTTTGGTTGGTAAGTTTACTAAGGAAAAAAAGATTCTCTTATTTATTGTAAACATAATATTTCATTTATTACTGCTTAATGAACTTTGGAACTATTTCTAGATTGTCATTAATGTTGACATTGCTGACTTAGCCAGTTTGTGAAACTTTCTCTCTGTGAAGATCTACATTCTTTTTTTATACACAAGCTTGAGGACCTGTGGTGACTCAGTTGCTTCCCTTGACAAGCGTGACACAAAGTATTATGCTGTATTATAGTCATGTATATATGTATATAGAAAAGATTGAACTCTTTGTCAAATGTGTGAATTAACTTAAGATCTAATTCCCCCCCCCCCCCTCCCCTCTTTTTCAATCCTGTGTAACTTGTCTGTGAATTCTAAAACAAAAAAATCAAACTCCTGCACACTGTTTCATTTGTTTTTGTTGGTGTCTTTTCACTTCCTGCAATCTTCTATCTATTGTGAGTATCTCTATTGCTAATGTTTCTCTGCTCTGCTAGTTCAAGAGGGTTGAATCTGTTCATTCTAGTGAAGGTCAAAGTGTTCACCAAACTTCTTTCTGAATAATAGTCATTTGATTTGTTTTTATTGCAACATTAGTTCTAGTTTAGATGTATATAGGTCATTACTATAGATCAATGTGATGTACTTTTAAACAAGAAATTAGGTTGACTTTATTTGTACAGGTTTGCAAATGAAATGCTTTGTATGAAGTTGTTGAATTTCAACAAGGACCTGTATTTCTTGTTGTCAATAGTGATCTGTAGTTGCAATCACTTCATCCAGCTTTAGTTATTGTGTTTCTGATGGTCGTTGCAGCCAGTCATGTTGAATATTCACAGATATTTGAGATAGTTCAGTTGAAATGTTTTGTCATTTTATAATGCTCACTTCTTTGACAACAAAACATTCATTTATGAAACAAATGGCTGTCTTGCTAACCTTATATATTTATATACAGATTTACTCTCTCCTGTTGTTTCTATTCCAAACTTTGTTTTTATCATACATCTTAACATTTAGAAAGCCACTTATTGTGTATCTTATTAGAGGCGCAAACATTTTTTGGGACTACACCAAACCAAAGCTTTAAACTTTTAAATGTCTTCGCTGGTTTTGTTATACTGTATACACTGCCTCCCCCCCTTTTATTTTTATTTCATGTACATAAGTCAGCTGCATGGCCATTAGTTTATGTCATAATTATTTTCACTAGAACTTTATTTCAATACTTGATATTGTGTGCTTGTGTGTGATGTTATGTGTTGTTTTATAGTACAATCTAGGATTCTTTTATTTGACCATAGAGTTGAACTCCTTGTTATCTCACCTTAGAAATGCTTAGTCTAGGTAATGTAACCAAGCTTTTTTTGACCACAGCAGACTAAATTTAATCTATTAAATGCATCTATAATTTCAAGAGTCTCTGTATAGAAACTACAATGTATAGTGTTGATTGTATATGCTTAAGAAAGTGATGGATTTATTGGAGTCCTATCACTCATTTCTTGTCATTGCCAAAGATGCCTGAGCCACTACTTCTACCTGGTCTTCAATCATTTTTATGATTTTGAAAGAGCATTTTTATTTCCTTATTAAAAAAAAACACATCACATGGCATGTTACATTTTTAGGCAGCTACAATAAATTAGATTTAGAAATTTTTTCTAACATATCTTCTGTATATAAAAATGGGTAAACCACTATAAATACTATTTCTTTTTAGTTAATCTAACTTGTGATTCTGGCCATAGTTTCAATTAGATTTCTGTTTAAATAAGAAAGCAAATATACTTGTGCAAAGATTGGAAAGATTGCCCTGCCTTATTCTTCTGTAGTGTGTAGCTTCAGTATTTCTGTAGTAGTTCACATAAAAATTTCTCACAGTGATAATCATTTCTGGATAATAAATTGCCTGGTCTTGTGGCATGTGTTCTGGACTGTCATCTAGATAGTACCTAGTTCGAAGCACCAACTGCCGATACCTGTTGTCCTGCAGGAGGCTTGGGATAGAATGTAATGATGTTCAATTCTGAAGGAATATCCAAAACATGCCAAACAAAGAAAACTACTTGTATCAGTGACTTATTACTGAGATGTATAAGTGATAGTGACTGACATTTCTCAGACCCATTTGACTAATATGTATGAATACTAATGGAAGAGATCTCTACCAGTGACTGATGATTGAGTGGTTTCTTTGACATGTGATTATATTTTTTTGTTTCCTAAGACTTGAAATGTTTTGGTTGTTATTAGATCTGTTGTTTATTGTACAGTATTTGTATTCTCTCTATTGTCCTATGATGTTGGTTATCCTGTTGTAACAGTGTCTTTTATTCTATATTTCTATTGAAACCAGAGATATTGGTTGTTGAAGAGTGACAAAATAAAACATTTTTTATCACAAATTTTAAAACCCTGTCTTTGTTTTTGTAACGTAAGTTTGTGTGTTGCTGAAGCATTTACGCTTGCTGGATTTTTTTTTTTTTAGCAGCAAATCTTTTTTTTTTTTTTTTTTTTTTTAGAAAGTCCGGATTTGTAAAATGTCAAGTATTTACAGTTGATAGCAATTCTTAAAGATTTTTGTTTTGTTTTCAGTAGCAAATAGCATTAAGGTAACAAAAGAAATAGACTGGTATCTTAATAATAATAATCTTTATTGTCCGTATGGAAATTTGTCTTACAATTTGTGCATTACACCAAACAAAAAAAACATTATAAGAAACCAAGTGTACATTCACACCAGACTCATTCATAATTTACATGTGACAAAGTTTATATCAGATTGTTTTTATTTAATGATTTGATTGCCAGGGAAACAAAAGAGTGTTTGTGTCTGTTTGTCTTTGCTATCGGTGTCTTGTATCTCTTTTGTAATGATAAAATCACAAAATCCTGACACAAAGGGTGATTCTTTATTTCGAGGATCTTGTTAGCTTTTTTATAGATGTTTGTCTCAAACAACTGCCCAAATGGGGTTTGTTTTTTGCCAATGATTTTACCAGCAGCATTTAGGATTCTATAAAGTTTATTTTTATTTTTAATTCTCAGATTGCTATACCAGGCAGTGATATTGAAACTTAAAATATTGCAGATATGAGCGTGATAAAACAGACAAGACCTTTTCGCTAACATTAAACGAGAACAGTTTTCTTAGTAGTCGTAATCTTTGCTGCCCTTTTTTGCTGATATAATCAGTATTTGTAGTAAAATTTAGTTTATTGTCTAGGATAGTACCAAGGTATTTAAAGGTTTGCACAATTTCAATAGTCTCTCCAGCTACAGAAACAATATCATGTTCCTTCTTGTCCCTACGAAAATCGATTATCATTTCTTTGTTTGTTTTTTTACATTTAATAATAAAAAATTATCTTTACAGTATTTTTCAATGTGTTCTATTTCTCTGAAATACTCATTTACGTCTGAGCTCTAAGAGAGCAGGGCAAGAAGAGCCGCATCATCAGTGAATTTTGTGAAGGAGCAAAAAGGACTATCGGATTGAAAATCCTTGGTGTACAAAATGAACCATAATGGCGATGTCACACAACGCATGTACCTTGCATTCAACGCATGTACCTTGCAAACAACGTCCGTGTTATTGCCACACAATTTCCCATGTCGTGTATTTATTTTTTTTATTTTTTTTTTACTCCTGAGGCCCACTATTAATTCACTGAGTCAAGGTGCACTCAATGAATCGTCGCTAGAAACTCTAAAGCAATGATTATGTAGGCTACAACACAATCAAACTGTCAACAACGTGAAAGAACCAGCCAATACTAATGAATGGTATCTAAGACATGACAGTGCATGCTTCTCAACACTTTTCATTTCATGCACATACAAATCTATTTCCCTCCACTTCTAAACTTGAAATAAAACTTAAACATTGTACATATATCAATAAGCCAATATAATGATTCTAGTATACATGAAAGTCATACATTTACCTAGACATACACATACCTAGACTTGACTGATCTATAGGCCTATATAGGGACTCTACAGGGGAAAATAAAAATTGCACAATTCATTTTTAAGGAACATTTTGGTGAAAAGCTACTAACTAACCGAAGTATAGATCTTGAGTCAGACTTTAAAAAAACTTTATCAAACTTTATTTACCTTTAAAAAAAGGGTTTCGGTAGATTATAATCTAGATCTATATAGTCTTGGGTCAGACTTAAAACTTTATCAAACTTTATATTTACGGTACCTTGAAAAAACAAAACAAAAAGGTTTCGTTAGAATATAATCTATACAGTTCCAGCCTCTTTTTCTTGCATGACAATTATTTCAATGAGACATCGTATTCTCTGGGGTGACGAGTAGGGAAACAGTACCAGGCCCCGCGATAAGGAGAATCTTTTGTCACCGTTGTCTCATTTTTCTGGCAACCATTAACGTCTGCCATACTTATTACCCAACCTATAACAACTGAAACATATTGTTACGAATCTCACTATCCAGGCTCTCTGCAAAATGCACCATACACCCACCACCAACTTAAAGAACTTGACAACTCAGGGCTACAAAGTAACGCAACACTTTAATAGTTGAATAAATAACAGCCAATACTGTACAATTGGCAACACGTACACTGTACAAATATCTCTCCGATAACACCATTCCGCCGTATCAACTCTTGCACTGGCCTCTCCGTCTCGTTCCAGGCTTGCACTGGGTTCAACAGTTCAGGACTGACTCCACACACTAGGCTCTTTGTGTCAGACTCGATCGCAGACCAAGATCAAGACGCCGTTCGTCTCAACTGTACTTGATAGTACTCCGCACTGAACCGTCGTAATGCTCCGTACAGAACCACACCGCTGAACTGTGCTGTAGTCGACCGGACTGTATTGAACCGGGCTGTAGTGGACATTCTGTCATGAACCTTCTGTCGTGAACCGTCTTGACTGTGACACCTCCGCTCTTTATATAGGGTCCTTAATGATGGTCTTCTCGAACCGGACAGAACGCCGCTCGACATTTCTAGGTGGTCAGATTACTACAACTCTCGTGACGCTCCTGAGCTCTGTTCACGACGTCGATCCTTCCCGAACCGTCGTGTTGACACTCGTCTCGGCTGACCGTCGTAACTCGTCACGGTTGACCGCTCGTCTAGCTGGCCCGGGCCGATTTGCGTCGGCTGACTACACTCACACCACTACCCCCATCTGTGCCACCACCAAGTTTATAACAATATGATCAAAAGTTGTATATATAGACATATACAAACTCAATAGCTTTAAACTAAAAAAGAAGATCCTTGAGACTTTTTACGGCGCGACTATACAAAATCTGCTAACATACGGAATAAGTTGTTGGCAAGGCAACGCCTCATCTAAACTGTTGCGACGTCTAGAAAACATCCATTTAAAAAGCATAAAAAATTACACTCACAACATTACCACATTTAAAGGAACTTTTTGAACAAAAGTGCCTAAGAAAAATCGAAAAATTCATGGAAGACAACGGCCACCCTCTCCATCAGAACTACGTCAGGTCGTCGCGAAGTGGGCGACTGCTGTCTTGTCCCAAAACAAGAACGGAGCGGTACAAAAACTCGTTCGTACCTCACTCGGTCAGACTCTATCACCGTCACTCATTGATCAGGGAACATGATATGCACCAAGAAACCTGTGTGTAGTCGCTGAATGAGCTCTTTATGTTGTCTGTTGTATTTATGTGTATTTTTCTGTTGTGTTGTCTTTATATGAAAAAAGAGTCCTTGTAACCACAACAAATTTCCGTAAGGATCAATAAAGCAGTCTTAGTCTTATAATTGAAAAGGCCAAAAGTCATAAGAATATACTTAGTCTAATATAAACATTTCGAAAATGACCAGAGGCAATACAATTATACATGTACAAGATTGCCAGAGGCAATACTATTAGACCACATAACAGCCATTGACATTACAAGAGCTCTGTCAGAATTTTCTTTTTCCAGAATCGGACTTCCAGGAGTCATATAAGTGATAGAGGCAAATGGTTTTCAGCGAAATTACTACAGCATTCATGGTTATTTTAAAAAAAAATGAAATTTACCACGTCATACTTTCCCCAAAGCAATGGACTATGTGAAAGATTTAACAGAATGTTGAAACAGGTCATATCGAATATTGGCAATGACAATCCACAAAATTGGGATCTGTTACTACCAGCAGCTCTTTTCGCAAACAAAAAAGTCAACTAAAAATAATAGATTTTTCTTCAGTCAAAAACCAAAAATAGAATACAACAGGAACAAAAACAGCACAATTCTTCAACTTGAGATAACTCAACATTAAGACAACTCGGCTAGATTCTTATCCTATGACGAATCCAGATGAGTTCATGACACAATTTGCTGATGCAAAATATTTCACAAAATTAGATCTCTCAAGAGAATATTACCAAAGTCCTACGAAAGAAGAATGTAAACCATAAACAGCTTTTACTACTGCAATCGGACTTAACCAATGCATTACATACCATTTGAATTATTCAATGCAAGTAATACTCTCAATATAGTTATTCATCAACTATTTCGTTCAAAAAAAGACACTGTATCATAAATCGACGACATCTGCATCTTCCACAAATCTTGGAAAGAATATTTATAAGGACTTAGAGAAATTTTCCACGAACTAACAAAACATGACTATCAAACTTAGCAAAATGAAACTAGCCATGCAAGGAGTGACATTTTTTTTAGGCTACAAAGTGAGCTACAACTCTTTAAAGCATTAAGATAACACTATTAAAAGAATATTGGACACTGAAATGAAGTGCTTAAAGCCAAGAAACAAACCAGAAGCATCTTAGGACTATGCCACTTTGTATCTATGTTTCATATATTTTACCGAACATTGACAAACTTAATCAGGTTTGATATGCTCTTTGATTTCTTCTTTCTCTCTAAGCTACGACTCTCTGACTCTCAATTTGTGTATTTCTACAGCCTCTCGCTCTTTAATTATTGCTTCTGCCCCTTTAGCTCTTTCTACCGCCCCTTAAGATTTTGCTTCCACCTTTCTTTAGCTCTGTCTTCAACCGCTTTATTTTTTCTCTCTTTGGCTCTTTCATCTCGATCTCTGTCTTCCATTTCTTTTACCCACTCTTGTAAAGCGGGTTCCAATTAATCCCATTTCTTTTCCAGCGGCAATTATCTGTGAAAATATGTCTGCCATCCTTGTTTCTCTGTGTAGCATCCAATATAAACAATGCAAATAGCTTTATCACTATGTTTGACCTAGTTTCGTTTCAGCTGAATTTTTTTCCCACCGTGCCACATGAGCGCACACACAACACGGCCTTCTTAATCCTTGATCTTTTTGTAATGCCGAACTGCAGTTCTATCTAATGTCTTCCAAGAGTAAGTCAACTGACTAGACAAACGAGCCTCCAAATATATGTTACAAAAAAAACACTTAACAACTCGATCAAAACACAAAAACTTTAATAAACTTCATAGCACATATCACACGCTGGTCGCTCTCCTTTCTGATAACTAACAAACTTCCGGTCACTCGCGCAGTTGTAAAAATAGATTATACATACATACAGACATTCATCCGTGACAACAGCATCATTACCACATAAATCAATCACATTATACATATTTAGAGTATTTGAGGTGTAATGTTTAGGTTAATCAGCTTGCAATTACTTATATTACCCATAATGCGATTGGCTTAAAGAGAGCCGGGGGGAGGGGGGGTATTGTCACACTTCAGTGTGTAAACCAGAACAGAAAGAGCGGGCCGGAACGGCGGACCAGTATTATTATCATTTCGAGTGCGTGAGAAAATAAGACCCTTCCAGATAGCCTTGATTTGCATAAATATGATGTTGGTCAAGGTAGAATCTACGATAGCTGACGTAAAGGGTCTAGAGAAATCTTGATCCGGTCCTATTTAAGGAGCAAATAACTAATACTAGGGTCAGTTGATGGTTAGTCTTTGGTCATTGTTCACAGTCAATAATTCTTATTTCCAGTGCATTTATTCTTCACTGGATTACTCTTTGTTCCCTTGTATCTTTACCGTGTTGTATGTCAACTATACTCTTCTATTCAAGTTGTAGTTATGCAGAGCAGTATTTCATAGTTTGGAAACAATTTGATTAATTAAGTTTCAATATATTAACTTAGAGAAATTTATTTAGCCCTGAGTCACTTCATAGTGTTCTAGTGGTGTGTTAGACAGATTTATAAGTACTTTCGAATCCGCGTATATCAGAAGATTGTGGAGACGATACAATACAAAGCATATCTCCAAAAATACACCGTTACATCCATCAATGATAGATAGTAGTATATTTCTTATCTGTGACATTTTACCTCTCGAGAGATAATGTTTTCCCATTGCAACATTTTGTGTGACTAATGAAGCCAAATCTTTATACACAGCTGCTGTCACAGATTGGGGATCTGTAATCACCAGGTGCTGTTGCTTCTTTCTACTTCTTTTGTGTATACACGACATGAAGCTCTACGAAATCGACACTGACAGGAAAAAGAGACACCGGAGAGATTAACATGGAAAGCGAGCATAAAGTAAGGGTCCAGGATTGTAGATGGCATAGTCCTATTAATGCAGCATTTAATACTGTATAGGCTACACAAGATCCATACTTTAAAAAATATATTTTAAGCGTATGGAGTGGACCTAAAACAAAAATTACTGTAGGCCTACACAAAAGCATTTATCTAAAAAAGACATGCATTTGGTCGTTATCTACTTAAAAACATTTTTTTTACGCAAAAGGAAAGAAATAAAGAACTTAAAAGATGTTAGTGTTATTTGATTATATTCTTTTAATTGTTCTATGCAATTTATCTGATGTAATATATAACATCTCACATTTGGTCAACATCTGATTGGGTAAAACAATTTAATAAAGTATAGGTACATTTGCAAAGACTAGACTTTCATGCTTGAAGGGAATGGAGAGGTTATAGAGGTCGGTTTCATTTTTTTTTTCTCTCGCCTAGGTTTATTTTTTCAATATGTGGCAAATACAGAATATAAAATTCAGAATATAACATTTCAAAAAGGACAAATAATTTTTATCGTGCTTCCTAAAATTGAGTATTCTTACACTTCTTTCTTTAAAAAACGTCCGACACCAACTTTATGCAACGAAATGGTGAAGAAGCCGCTAGACATTTGTTCAATCACTCAGTACTTCTATATGATCATCTATCGTCATAAATCCATAGGAATAATTGTTTTTAGTGGCATTGGAAGTCAATGTTCGATCGCTGGAGGGTAATTTATGTTGGGTGACATTATGGTTAGGAAACAGGCCTGCATGTTTATCGACGTCACCGGGAGATTTGTGTTTAGTGACGTCACTGGCAGATTTTAAAAATTTGCCCAGGTCACCAGGAGACAGTATATGTCGGCCAAGGTCATTTGACAATAATCTTAGATTGCTTACGTCAATGAAAACTAGCCTGTGTTCGCCTACATCTATAGAAGGCAGTCTGTGTTCGCCAACATCTATAGAAGGCAGTCTGTGTTCGCCAACATCTATAGAAGGCAGTCTGTGTTCTCTTCCTTCTATTGAAGACGTATCACTGTATTTACTGACATCTAGAAATGCCATCTTCTTATCAGTCTGGTGCCTGAAATCTAAAGAGATCGAATCAGACATGCTGAACTGAAAATCGTCCGAGACATCTTTGCTGGGAGAGATATTTCCTGAACAACCTTTCAGGAAGACGTTATCATTCTCATCCAGCATGGAAAGAGAGTCTATAGACGCCTTCCCAGAATCACAATTATTGGTAGTACGTAAAGTATGAACACACGCCTCGACTGTCTGAACGTGCTGTCTCGGTACTTCAGTACCTTTAGGCATAGCAGTAGTGATCAAAGAGTTAAAATTGTTTCCTGTAGTTGAGTGGGTCTCAATCACAACTTTAAGTTGCGCTTTACGTTTAACTCTAGTCAGGCTGGAGTCTTTTGACACTTGAACGTCCGGCGATGGTTGAATTAAGGGGGACGACGTTTGATTCGAAAGTTTCTCTTGCTCACTGATTAAAACATTACATGCTTGATAATTTTCTTTTGGCCTTGTTTCACACTTTATACGCTTGTGGATTTGATGTGTCACGTGACCTTGCTGTGTAGTCTGACTGAAATTCTGCTTCTGGTTGTTATCCTGTTGTGTAGCCAGGCTGCTTTTTGTTACCCTTTTTACTGAATTGTTTTTATTTGCTATTGACTTTCCCTGTTTGTGATCAATTAATCCATCAATATTCAACTTTTGATTTTGTTTATTGAGTTTGTTACGTCTTTCACTGCCCAGTTGAGTTCCATCACCATATCCATTGCAGTGATCCTTAAGCTTAGCTTGGTTCAATAAAATAACTTTAGTCTCTTTTCCTTCTTCCTCTATGTCTGCTCTAAAGTAGACAGTTTTGCTGTTTTGACACTCGCTACAGTAATTAGATTTCAAAATACCTCGGTTGTAGGCGTATTTACTTTGAAGAACTTCGGGTATCGTCTCCCCTCTCTCTTGCTGCAATATAGATGGCGCTGCTTTGACACTTGTCTGGGAAATAAACACACACAAATGCGGATAACATTTCCTTAAATCTGATAAAATTATAAAGATGCATTGTCAAAACGAAAGCAAAGTTTTGTATTAATAATTATATGCCACATTTAACGCCAAGATTGAGTGAGAAAACTATCATTAGACAAATATCACAAGCTAAATTAATCACAAAACAATGGGCCTCATTCACCAATCGTAAACAAACAACATTTAGCCACGTGGTTCTCTATCTCTTCTATACAGATTACGTAATACACACAGGCTGTCACGTGACAGTTTTAATTTTTCGTTTTATCAATATTATCACGTGGCGAAATGTTGTTTGTTTACGATTGGTGAATGAGGTCCATTCCTCTAGTAGATTTTGATTGATAACCGAAGCAACCTAGAACACATTTTGATTTATAAGTAGGCCAAATTGTTTTGTTTTATTCAAATCCTCAAGTAAAAATCCTTTCCGTTAACAAAATACCTTTGGCTGAGTATTCCATTGTATTATGTAGCGCTGCAGTTCATGCGATAATATGAAAAACTACTTATTAATTGTTGTTTTAAATTATGTCCAACTTATATGCATACTAAATAATTTTTTTTTCTTTAAAAAAATAGTTATCATATTTTGTGTATAAATGTAGTAGTTAGTAGGACAGAACTTACTTAACTTAGCAATACAAATGTAAATAATAATTTTTAAACAAAAAATCTAAAACCGTTTGCATAAATGTGTTAAAATTATGGTACAGTTGAGTTTTCCCTACTAAAGAGCCTTCCGTGTTTGTTACTATTATAAGTGAATAGTTGTAAAGTGGTGTATTTTAATGAAAAATTTGCTTGCATAGATAATTTTTAAAATTAGATAGTTCACTTTCGGAAAAGAAAAAAGTAGTCGTTGCATCAGAACTTTGATGATTTACAATATCATGATGTCCGATTTTCATTTTCTCTTCTAGTTTCTGAGATCTAAACAGGACGGACGGAAAGACAGGGCACACAAAACTAATATCGTCTTTTCCCCTTTCGGGGCGCTAATAAAAACATAATTAAAGTTATCCAGTACCTCTACAGTGCGGCGTACTTCAACAATAATATTGGGGACTGGTTCAAAACCACAGTTGGTGTAAGACTAGGCTGCCTACTTTCACCAACACTCTTCAATATCTTCCTTGAAAGGATAATGGAAGATGCTCTCGAGGGCTATGAAGGTACTGTAAGCATTGGGGGAAAGAAGAATTACTAGCTTGCTCTTCGCAGATGACATTGATGGCATAGCAGGGACAGAAGTAGAACTAGCTGACCTGGTGATGCGCATTGACAAGACTTCAGCAGCATATGGTATGCCAATAAATGCCAAAAAAAAAAACAAAACAAAATTATGACCATAGCCAACAGGGCTTTAAAAAGGACATCAGTATTGGAGGTGAAAAGCTGACTAGTGTTAGCAGCTTCAAATACCTCGGAGCTATTGTCTCAGATGAGGGAACAAAGAACAAACTATTAACCGAATAGCACAGTCCACAGCAGCCCTTTCAAAACTTAAAATAATATGGAAAGACAAAGGCTTAGCCCTATGCACCAAAATCAGACTGATGCGCTCCCTGGTCATGGCCACATTTTTATATGTTTGTGAGTTTTGGACGCTGACTGCAGAGCTAGAGAGGAGGATCCTAGAAATGGAATTGAGATGCTACAGAAGGATCCTAGGTATCACGTTAAAAGACCGCATCACAAACCAAGTGATTAGAGACAGGGTCATTGCAGCGATCGGACCCCATGATGACCTGCTAACTATAATAAAAAAAAACGCAAGCTTAAAATCTATGGCCATATTACAAGATCTTTGGGGCTCACAAAGACCTTCCATTAGGGAACAGTACCAGGAAAAAGAAGAAGGGGCAGACAGAGAAAACAATGGGAGGACAACGTAAAAGAATGGACGGGCCTACCACTGAAACAAGGCAAAAGACAGGGAGGAATGGAGCAAGACGGTCGACGAGTCTTGTTTGGTGCCCCAACGGTCCAACAGACTAAGGGATAGGTAAAGGTAAAAAAAAAAAGTAGGCCTACTACTAAAGTGCAATGCGATTTGTGAAGTTCAGTTTCAAATCACATTTTTATGTAGGCCTTCTTTTTTATTTCTTAGACTGAATTTATTTGTTAAAAATGTCCTCTAGTAAATAAATAAAGTTTTTCTTGTCTACATTTCAGAAGTACGAACACTGATCCTAGTGATCTTAAAACATTACATTATTGACCTTTCTAAGTAAAAGTTATGTGGGCAGATCGTTTATACGTTATTAATTTTATTTCATTTAGGCTACTTACATGTTTATTTGGTTCATATATTTCTTTCTTTCTGAATTTATTGTTCAATTTTTTGAAAATTTGATACACAAATACGAAGTTAAAACACAGTCCTGCGTAGATACCACTAGAGCCTATTATAACGTAATCCATCTCAGAATCAACATATCCCAGAACAGTAAGATATACCCCGACAGACAGCAGTACAAGACCAACAATACACGAAGCGATATACAACAACGAAAGAAGGCGACCACTTATGTCTTTGGTCTTGGCTTCTACTGTTACATCATGGATGTCATGAGTCTCTAAGCAAGTATCTGTCTCTGAAATCAAAGTATGACTAGATGGTTGGAAGTGATTGTCGTGATGTGTTCCCATGCTGACTGACTAGACATTTTGAAGACCATTGATTGATTGATTGATTAAACTCCACTCACACAACCGACGAACTAAAAGATATCAAAATTGCAACTTATTGCTAAAACACTCTAGCACTGAGGTAATGAAGCTATACGTCACATTTTCATTGCATGTCGAAATAGAGACCTATACATTTACATCAAAAGGTTTCGTTCAATACATCGGCATCACACAATAGATCGACTTGAAAAGGTAAAGTCTAGATGTATTCATCTTTTCAGTGTTTCCAAACGCAGAGCATTTCCTTGTGATCATTGAAAGAAAAGTTAGAACGCAAGTTATTCCAGAAATGTTGAAGCTCTAGCACCTTTGCCACTAATCACAGACCCTAAGATATGCAAACACACCAAATATACACATGAGTAACTCAAAGAAATCGTTCAACCGTTTCACGATTTGAAAAGGAGCAAGTAAAAAAAAAACACTGGGAGGGCACTTCGACTTGGAAAAGCTACATTGATGTTAAATCACATTTTGAAAAAAGAGCTGTTGCAATCACGCAAGCACACATCTGTTGACACATTCGTTTAATTCATGGACACATGTATACATACGCCTCCATTCAAAATAGAGCACTTCCGAATTTTAATTGATTCTGTTAAGTTCTTTGCATTGGTCTTCAGTAAGATATGCTCTATATCCATTCAATACAGACAAAAGGTGACTGTTGAGCGTATTCATATGTTCAAAGGTTTACAGGCAACCACCGGTAAATACTGTACTCCCGTAAACTTGGTTCATTTGGTTAAAGCCAGTGGTTCCTTTCTTATGAGATGATGGGGCGTGAGAAAATGTCAAACTTATTAAGGTTGAACCACTAAACAGTTTTTAGGTTAGGCTATAATAGTTAGTTTCAATGTATGGACATCACATGTAGACCTACACTCGCACTAACTTAACTTTGTGGTTGTGAATGTCAAATATAAAGGTGACTAGAACAAGAAGCGATGAGAACCGCTGTTCTAAGTATGTTACTATTGAGACAAAATGTTTCCTTTCATACGATGCATAGAGCAGAAATTATTCTTCAATATATATTTTGACTTACTTCCCTTTCTAAGAACTACCTACACATCTAAGTGTTTGGTAAAAAGCGTGACAGCCAAAGAAACATGCAGTTGCAAATCTCAAATAATGCATTACTTGAGTGTTTAAACAATTCTGCTTCTAAAAAATAAAAAATTCCAGTCCACCGTGTTTCTCAAATGTTTTTCTGTGGACCCCCCTTCCACCAAAGAAACAAAAAGTGTCCGTGCTTCTCCCTCTTCCCCGTCAGCGAGGAGTCTATGGGAGCCTTTATAGTTCCTCCAGCGGTGTCCGGGTTAGAGCCCCGACGCCAACGGTTTTCCTGCTTCCTGAGCTTCAGGAAGCTCGCAATAAGAAAAGCGCAGTTCAAACAAAATAAATATTGATATTGACTCGTTTGGCTGCGTCCAGAGCTGACGAAAGGCCTTCTCCTGGCGTCTGATGTGCACGGTCCTAGTTTTTTTTAAAGTCAGAGTCACATGAAAAAGGAGGCAACACTGGTCATTGTTATAATGCAATGGACAAACATTTGTAATGACTGTGAGCGTTGTAAGATCATCTTTGTGTTAATTTAAATGTTATGTCGCGGACATTTTTTTCCTTTAGTTCGTCACTCAAATGTGTATCTACGAAAGTAATTCAACAAATGTACATCTACGAAGGTCAACAAATGTATATCAACGAAAGTCAACAAATGTATATATGCGAAAGTCAACAAATGTACATCTGTGACAGGTTGGGGAATGTGACGTGTGTTTGGCGCGTTTAATGTCTAGGGGATGATTATTTTTAAAGCTATCACACACCAGCCCGTCAGCATATAAATTGGGAGCAGGCACGCAACGAGACAAGCAATGAAAGAGAGATACAAAGTTAAAAATGAAGATTATTTATTTACATAAATATTTACATATAAGAATAAAAAGAGGGAGGGTTTGCATCTATCTCTATTCAATAATATATTTAATCATCACTCGTGCACTTAATTAGAGAGTATGTCACTTTGTCTTCTGAATTTAGCTGGTTGTCCTGTTGATGTCGTAGCTGGCTGTGATCCTGGCTTGAGGTTCTGCAGCTGGAGGTGGCGCTCTAGCGGGTAGAGGGACGCCGGTGATACAGTTCTTGTGGAGTCTCAATCCAAAGTTCTGATATCTGTAGTGGGCACAGTAGGGCGGGTGGCCGGCTACCGCGGGCACAAGGTTACTGCAGGCAGAGCTGATCTGCCTTGGACAGCGTAGTTGACCGGATAAGTCCCGTGTGTTGCAGAGGGTTTGGCGTAGCTATGCCGTCTCGCACAGATCTGGGTCTATAGGGACGTCGCACCTAATACGTTGACAGGTGGGCTGTCGAATAGGCGGGCAAGTAGATCCGATAGCGCCAAGTAGTAGAGTTGAGTAGATCCACGTAGGCAGTAGAGGATACTCAATAGCAAGTGGGCAAGTGATCCGATAAATAGGCAGATAATGCCAAATAAATAGGCAGGTAAATAGGCAATAGTGTCGAGTAGACACTGAACAGCAAATAGGCAGACACCTGAGGGAGGCTGCGGATAAATAAAGACAAGTTAGGACATGTCTCTCATGCATCTTATCTATGCCCTCGACTGAGGTGCATTCGTGAGATTGGTAAAATTGCTTTTGAGCACAAAGGGGAGATGATGACAAATGAGATTTGGAAAACAGATGGTAGCAATACAAAATGTACATAAAAAGGGAAATAATAAACTCAAATAAACAACACAAGATGGAAGAGAAAAGGGGGGGGGAATTGGGCAATGGTCAGCGACCATGACGGTTTGTTTACATACGACGGTCGGCCTAGAACAATGGAGCGCGCTTGAATGGAGAGAGTGTCCGTTCAAGGGGCGCAACTTTCGCCAAAGTAGAATGACTAAAGGGGATAACCGAAGCAACCTAAGTGCAGTATTAGTGCGATAGTAAAATTGTCAAGGCAGTCCGCCGAGATAAAAAAAAAAAATAAGATGTACAAATATATACGTGGTTGCATCAACGATCTATTGAGCAACGTAGCATTAATAGATTAATGCAATACATAAATAAATACATATGCCATGTTTATGTTTTCTACTTACGCCAGTGAGAAATACACAATGCACTAATTAAATATAAATGAAATAAGCAAAATACACATGATAAATCCAGTGAGAAATATGCACAAAGTAATTAAGATGGAACTTGTGATTAAGTTCGGCTTACCACCAGGTATTCCTCTAGGAGTAAGAATAAATGAAGCAGTCCAGACTCGATAGCTCAGCTCGAATGAGAAAATGAGAGGGTCGGGCTTGATTTAATTTACCTTATATATAGGCCTGGAAAATGTGGGCGGAAACAGGAAATGTCCTAGGCTAAGAATTATCTTACACGTGGGTGAATCCGACAAGAGTCGCACCTTGGAGCGTCCCTAGGCGTGTGGATCCGGGTGATCTCCTAGATCAAAGAGAGACGTGGGAGAGGGGGGGAAGAAAGATTGGTTTGCATTCCACCCAAGGTGGTGTCCACTGCGGCTGTCAGACATCAATGAGACTGTGTGTTTATCTTTACCCCGGTCAAGGGAGATAAGAAAGCCTTGGTCTAGTTGTCCCAAGGTGGTAGACTGAGTCTAGCCTGGAGAGGAAAGGGTGGGGCGGGTGAAGAAATTGGAGATAGGACGGGGAATTGACTAAAATAAAATAATTAAATAATGACAAATATAACTTAATGCTGTGATAAGTTTGAGTGACTCTGACAGCAACCTTTTGACTTGTCACAACATCTACGAAAGTCAACAAATGTATAAATGCGAAAATCAACAAATGTGTATCTACGGATGTCAACAAATGTATATATGCGAAAGTCAACAAATGTATATCTACGGATGTCAACAAATGTACATCTAAGAAAGTCAACAACATAGACTTATATATATATATGTATATATACTATATCAAAAATAAGAGTACTCTCGTCTAATAATTATTATTTTGCAATTTTTAGATACATAATCTAGAAAGATCTAGGTCATAGACTTATATATTATACTAGACTGGAAACCGGAAATAAATTCTTATCCGCGATTTATCTATTCACAGACCTATCTATATATAGATTTTTATGTATGTAAACTCTTTATTCATAGAAAAGTAATGATCTTTAGTTTTCGAAGTTTAGAAATAATGCAAAATCATTTCTCGAATATTCTCGCAAATATAGGACACAAAGCCGATTCCTGTTTGTTTCCATTGAGATAATCTTTCAAAAATCCTAGATCGAAACAATTCATGTTGATTTAAATCATCTTATGTACATTTAAATAGATAGATTACCTAGATCTTTCTTGATGTATCTAAAAATTGCCAGCAATCGTCTTCTCAAACAACTTCTGTACGGAAGCTGTGTGCAGGAAAGCGCTCCCATGGAGGCCAATACAAGCGCTACAAAAACACTCTCAAGAGCTCCTTTAAGGAATGCGATATCGTCATTCAAGGCTGGGAAGCACTAGCTCTCGATCGCTCCTCATGGCGAGAAGCTGTGCGTCTCTGTGTCTCAAGATTTGAAGCAAGAAAAGTGGCCAGGGCGAAAGAGCGCTGAACCGACAGAAAGCTGAGAGAAGAAGCACGCATATCAGCAACTGACCTAACCCACCCATGCCACGTATGCGACCGGCTTTTTAAAACGAGGATTGGACTTAACAGTCATCTTCGAGTCCATAGGAAATGAGAAATGTCTACGAAAGTCAACAAATATAATAATAATAATTTTATTTATAAAGCGCTGTTAACAAACAAAATGTAGGCTCAAGGCGCTGTAACAACATTACAAAGTGAAATCAGCTTCCTTTGTTACACAAGTCTGCTTTGTTACGTTGAAATCAGTCTGCTTAGTGAACTCAGCCTCCTTTGTTACTCAAGTCAGCTTAGTAATAGCATCGTTTTTGCGATCTGCTTTTTTTTTTTACACCAGTCTGCTTAGTCTGCTTAGTTATTAACATGGACATGTTAGACTAGTGTCGAAGTTATAAATTTAAATTTATCGTCAGTAAAATTCCACTAATCATTTAATGTCTTCCAGACATTTTATAAAAGTAAGTAGGTAAAGTTCCCCTTTCAGACCATGTGGTCTATAGGGCAGATGATGTAAAGGTCATCTGATTCTGTGGCCTACGGTTAACGAGGGTGTCATGTGGCCAGCACAACGACCAACCGCCTTTAATTTTCCCCAACAAATATCCCTTAGTCTGTTGAACCTTTGTTACACCACACATGATCTAACAACCGACCATCTTTGTTCCTCTCTGTCTTTGGAAGGAATTAAAGTCTCTTCCATAGAAAAGCGTTATCATGAACGATTTCGATGAAATGAAAGGTTTGAACTCATATTGAAAGTCTCGTCCAGGACTCTGCTGTGCAACCAACGGATACAACGTTTGTGTTTGGAGATATTTATTCCTGCCCTAGTTTCACTATTTGTAAAGGGTTCTATAAGGTAGAACTTAAAAGGTCGATCGCTAGAAACAAAAAAAGAGTATATAATCTCATAGTAGGAAGCTTCACTTCTAATAGAGAAATGTTTTCAACTAGACAAGTTTAAAAAAAAAAGGAAGAGAAACGACCGTAGACATTCAATTTCTTTATCATAGTTGATTTATGATATTTGAACACACCCTAGAGATAAGACTCACAAGAACCTAATCACGTGACCAGACAGCTTCTGAATGAAAATGGGTTAACATTGTTTTCATTCTTATGGTAGGTTGGAATCAAATCAACATTTGAAACGTAGTTACTAGACATTTTGTGTAGATAACTCTATAAGACAAACTCCCATTGAAAGTTCATTCTTAGCTAAACTATACAGACGTAGGGGTAGTAAGGGACGTAACTGAAGATAGCAAACAATTTCCAGTTTTGGACTAATGTTGCTCATTATAGTTATCTTCCTTTTAGGTAAGTCTATTTAGTTGTTGTAGTGTTGTATCTGTTGGTCGTTTCTTCACATACGAAGATGATCAAGTCCTAAGCCTGCCTTCAGACAGGAAGCTAGCAGGTTCCGAACTCGGGACAGTCATGAGACATATACTTCACTACCAGCCTTGTTATTGAATGTATATGTATGTATTAAATGTATAAACTCATTTTTTTTTTTTACTGTAATCTTACATCTTATGACACATAGGTCAACAAATTGTATGATTTAAAAACTGATGTTGATTTAAATGTCTAGTTCCAGAAAATGTTTTGCCAGGAACCTTAACTCTGCCTTGCTCTGGTAACGTCATATGTGGCCAACCAGTACACCAGCCTGTGAGTCTACGTATTATAGGAGGCGGTGAGGCTCCTGTAGGCGCATGGCCTTGGGTAGTAAGTACTTTATTATCAGGGGCGTAAATATAGGCATGGCGCTTTAGATTGTGTGTGTGGGGTCTTTACAGTAAGAAATATGTTTTTTTTATACCATTACGATTCTGTCATCATTATTAAAAGAAATTCGTTGAATATGCAGAGATGTTGGGTAAGGATTTAGTGTAGACTGGGGATATTTCTATTTTGAATCTCCCATCCACTGTGTGTGTGTATGCACGTAATCATTTGTGTTTGTGTGTCTGGTCACAGCTGGGAGGGCTGGGTGTCGAAATCGATGGTCTCTGGTTCGAACTCTGCCGACGCACAATCTTCCCCCCTAAACCAGCCGTATTGCTATTTTGAAGTAAAAACCAGAACATGTAAAACAAAACAAAATAAAAATTTGAAGTTCTTGTAGCAGAGAAATGTCTCCACTTTCAAGGGGTAAGAATTGTTACCTCATCATTATGCTTGTGTCCAAAACAGTTTCTTGTAAACTTCCTTATCACCAGCCTTCAACATAAAAACCCTGCAAGTGTTCTTGTGTCAGGATTCTTACCAATATTACAGTATTAGATCTAGCTCAAAAGCCTAGCCGTAGATGATGCTTTCAAAAAACCCTTACCCTTTATAACTTGTACCCTCCATTCATTAATACCCAATGGGACAGTTAGTACAAGACAGCAGAACTCTTTGCTATCATCTCCATAGAACCATCTCCACAACAACCATCGTCCTTATAGTCCTAGTGTCAGAGTTCTAGTCATCAATTCGTTACGTAAGTTGTTAATGTCTCTCCACGGGTAAGTCAACGTCAAATAACATGATTGTTTCAAGACACCACTCAACTGTTTAGTGATCGCATTTAGAGATTAACTTATTCAAAAGACACCGGAAGTTGAAGGCGAACGTGTATATCATGGAATGAGAACGTCTAAGTCTGCCAGGCATCTTTGTGGATAGGAGTTAGGGTTTCTACGTCGTCTAGCGTGGCAGGATCTCCAGGAGTCAATGCAGTTGTGAATGTTCCTTCGTGAAAGTTATCGCGAGATTCAGTGACGTTCCTAAAGTGTTTGTGCCCAACTGGAGAGGAAATCAATCATTTTATTGCATCTCTTGGAAGAGGATTTCCGCCATATTGGCTTGTCATCTCTCAAGTTTTAAAAACTTGGTTACGTGTTGAACTGTTTAAATAATAATCGTGTTTTGTCAATGACTTCGTAGGCGAGAAATCCTGGGATCTTGCGACAAACCACATTAAACAAGACCATACCATGTACGAGTTAATTTTGGTAACAGTAGATCTACAGATTGCTGTAAAAATAACTACATCATAGCATTAATAAATAATTCGTTTTAGATTCACACGACTATGTTCACACTAGTTCAACTTCTATAGGATTATACAAAAAATGTCTTATCTTGTTTGGTAATCTCTTAGTGTTAATAGAGGATTAAAAATCACAGAAGCACGGTATGGGGGTATAAAGGGAATCCATTATTTAGGAATATACGACTTCTATTACACAGTTAACTAAGTTAAGTAAAAAGTAAAACGAGGCCATCACGTTCACGGGACTTACTGACATTCAATGTGGCCCATTCGACAAACAAATATCCCTTAGTCTGTTGAACCTTTGGGGCACCACAATGATCCAACAACCGACCATCTTTGTTCCTCTCTGTCTTTGGAAGGAATTAAAGTCTCTTCCATAGAAAAGCGTTATCATGAATGATTTCGATGAAATGAAAGGTTTGAACTCATATTAAAAAAGTCTCTTCCAGGACTCTGCTGTGCAACCAACGGATACAACGTTTGTGTTTGGAGATATTTATTCCTGCCCCAGTTTCACTATTTGTAAAAGATTCCAAAAGGTAGAACTTAAATGGTCGATCGTTAGAAACAAATATCATTTAGGCACAGGCCCAAGGGCATTTGCCCAGTTACCCATAAAGCTGGTCCGCCCCTGGGTCACAGTCAGGTGTACGTTATAAAACATTTAAGCCAAAATGTACTTTCCCACTCATGTGAATCACTTGGTATTGTTTCCTCAGGTTTTGTTGACTGAATTAGGCTACGTCTCTTGTGGTGGAGCTATTCTAAACAACAGATTTATTTTAACAGCTACGCACTGTTTCCTGTAAGTTTAGTACAAAGCTAGTAGCGATCCACTCTGTCTGTCTGCTTGGTAAAAAGTTTGTACACGTTAATTTCTTCCACACACATTCTCGGATCAAGTTGAAACTGTACTGTACTGTACACTATCATCTATGGACATAGACAAGACATGGATCAATTTAAAAAAAAAAAGAATTAATCTTTCAGTTTTCACAGATATAGCTAAATATGTAGGGTTTCGTCCCCTTAGATAATTTTAGACTATTTTCTCTCATACCCATTTTTTCGAATCAAGTTGAAAATTTAAAACAATTATTTATTACTAGTCGACCGGCGGCGTAGCATATGCCGCTATTTTGCAGGGCCGGCCTTAGACCACTGCAACTATGCGACCGCAGTGATAGGACCCGCGCTAATTCTAGGTGTAAATTATTAAATAAAACCATTTTATAACTTATAACAAAATTTCCGGCGCCCTCCTGTCGATTTACCAGGAGCTCCTGGAAATCTCCCGAAATTGCAAAATATACGAAAAAGTCCTTAAAATATACGGAAATATATAGACAAAAAATGTCATTTTTAATATGGAAAACGCCAATCCCACGCGCGATAAATAAAAACGGCATTATACATTACCCGTAATTGTGTAATCTGGTAAAAGAAGCTTCTCGCGCCTCAAACTAATGAAGAATTACTTGGGGTCAACAATTCTCAAAGATAGATTGAAACATTTGGTAATTCTTGCTATTGAGCGTGATCTATGTAGGAAACAGAATTAGTATGATATACTGTATGACTTTGCTACAGGCAAGGCTCGTAAAGTAATTCTGTACGTAGTTAAGAATGGATAAAATGCATAGACGAATTTTTTGTTTAATACAAACTCTTAAATTTCACTTATTATCCGCTTCCCTACCCAAACTTGGCCCCGCGATATCCGTTTCGCATAGGGCCCCAAAATGGTTAAGTCCGGCCCTGCCATTTAGTACCGGGTGAATATACATAGTAGATTATTTGTTCTCTTTCCATGACTTATTGGTCACAATGGTGAAGTCCAGCGCTGCTATTTAGTGTTTGTAAAATGTTTGTTTGTCATATGTTTTACATGTTTCGGATGTTCCTTCAGAGTTGAAGATAGTTTATTTCCTAGTCCAAATCTCCCGCAGGACGAAGGGGGATGGGAGCGGGCAGGGTTTGATAAATCCAAACGACAGCCCAGCGCGCAAACCGCACGACCAGGCAGCCATTCGAAGTGACGGGTGAATACTACTTGTTCTCCCCCCTCTTGTTTTTTCGTGGGGGTAACTCTATCCGCAGAAATAAAAGAGTGATGTTTCCTTTACTCCTTCTTCACGTCCAAACTCTTAGGCCATGAAGAGAAAATTATATATATAGATACCTAACAAAACACGAATCAATTTAAAAAAAACTAACCAATTAGTCAATAAATAATTGGTAATTAATTATTTTGTTTGATATGCTGTAAGAGAAATCACTTCTGCACTATAAAGAGATATAGTTGTAAGTACAGAGTTCTTTTCTTTAAATAATTTAAAAAAAAAAAAAAAAAAAAAAGGATTTGTATATTTTTCTGGTTTTTCTTAATCTACACATTCTGTCCCTCAACCATTCAGTAAGACAAGTCAATTTTGATACACTTTTAAGAAGGAATTACCAAATTATTCACCCAATCTTCTTTATATAGTTTTGCTTATCAATCATCCACCAATTAATGTATCTATCCAATCTATTCATCCATATATTCATCGATTTAAAAATTAGATATTTCTTGACATTTACAATGAACTCTAATTTTAATTTTTGAAGTCTTTTTATAACTATTTTCCCTATTTACCAAGCTTCTATCAATTCACTCTGGTAAAAAGTTTGAACACGTTGTTTCTCCCACAACCATTCTCGCATCCAATTGAACCTTTACACAATTTTTGTAGACAATACATGAATCAGTAATACAAAATTAACCAATTAGTCAATGGTTATTATTTTTTATGCCAACAAGGGAAATGTATCCTTCAGTATTCACAGATATGGTCGGATTTTGTCCCTTAAAATAGTTGTACACGTTATTTCTGCCACTCACATTCTAGGATCAAGTTGAAACTTCAAACAATTATTTATTGTATCTAAAAAAAAATGAAACAATTTTAAAAATTAACAAAAGTAGTCAATAAATTATTGGGAATTAATTATTTTGTTTGATATCAAAAAAAGGGAACAACTTCTACTTAATTCTTTTCTATTTACTTTATTACATAAATGTAAACATTTCACATTAAACGTTAATACTCTTTTTCTTTTGTTTTTGACAAATGTATTGATTATAATAATATATCACTACTCTATTTTGCCAGTGGAAAAAGCTATGATCCAAAAAGATGGCAAGTCATGGCAGGGAAACATAATTTAAATCGACATGATCCTGGTGAACAAACTGTTAATGTAATTGTGTTACTCTCTTGTTATACTCTTATATATACACATACGAATATATAACAACTAAGCCCCTTAAATTTCACAAAAACGGTTTTTTAAAGTTCTCAGTTTCATCCCAACCAACAGAGCTCAAGGAATTAGTGAACTCATTTCTAAAAACTCATTACCCCAACAACTAAAGGGTCAGAGTTTACACTGATGGATCCTCTAAAAATCCAACACAGAGGAGCTGGTATACTAATTGAATGGCCCAATGGAGAAAGACTGGCAAAGTCAACTGCGACTGGCGATCTCTCAGACAGCCTTAGAGTAGAATGGCAAGCACTTGAACTAGCAGCTACAACACTAATAAATTACCCATGTACACCAAACAGCCTAATTATCTTACTGACTGATGCCAAAACAGACCTCCAAAGCCTGAAAAACGTGGATAATACCTATATAAAGCAACTCAGGACAGCTCTTGTAAACCTTAACAACATCAAGGAAACTGTTATTCAATGAGTTCCAGCATACATTGAACTAGAAGGCAATGAAAAAGCAGACATACTGGCCAAAGAGGGAAGAATGAATAAACAAATGAAAATCCCACTCTACCCAGAAGAAATGATGAAAATAATAAAGGTAGAAGAAATGAGATTGGACCAGCTCACATCCCAATTACAAGAAAAAGGACGCCTATAATAAGCTATCTCGACAGGACTAATGCATAATTTTTCGACTCAGAAAAGGACACAACAGAATGAGACAACATATGTTCCGGAAGCTTAAAGTCGGAACGAGCGAAACCTGCCCTTGTGGAGCATCACCAGAGAATGCTGACCATGTTCTTCAAAGCTGCCCGAACAAGAATAAAAACAAATGGAGAATTGCCTGATCTGGAAACCACTGCGCGGTTCATCTCAGATATAGGATTACTGATCCGAACTCTCCGACATGTAAAATGAGAACGAGGAAGAAGAAAAAGAATCCCAGTTTATCTTATAAAGCCGACATGCTAATGTTTAATAGCAAAAATCAACCAGTCCTCTTCGCTCCAACCTTTAGTTTAAATTCTAAACATTTTCTTTTTTTTTTAAACCACGTATACAGATAGTCTACAAAACAAAATATATTTTTTTAGATCGAGTAATATCTGTCTGCAGTCTTAGCATATAAAGATAAAGTACTATCATATTATGTAGGTGTAAGACTAAAACTCACACAAACTTTCACAATGAATCTAATGGCAAATTAATCTTGATCGATAATTTTGTTTGAATGTTTATTTTTTTTTATTACTCTGTTAGCACTGGGGGCCAGTTATTCCTTAGAAAGAACTAAACACTTTTAGATAATCAGTTAACCTGTATCAATTGTGATTTTACAGGGTGGGGGTCGCTAGCCCCACGCCAAACCCTCCTCCTTTCTCACCCGTGCAAAGGGTGCCCCCGTCAGACTTGGCGAGTCAAAGCTTGAAGAGTTGGACATGTTCATATACCTTGGCAGAATCATAACAAATAATGGGGATGACTACCATGATGCAGCATGCCGAAAGTGAAAAATAGGGAGCATTTTCCAAAAGCTGCGGTCTATTTGGACAAGCCAAGCCATTGGACTCGAGACAAAAATATACCTTCTCAACACAATCGTCATCCCAACAGCAACATATGCATGTGAGACAAGGGAGTCATCTTTCAAAATTGAGAAAAGACTAAATGTGGCTCAACAAAAATGGCTGAGACGGATTTTGGGAGTCAGTTACACAGATCGGGTATGAAACAAGGACACCCTATGCCGAACTGGGAGTTGAATACTTAGTGAGGTTGTGACAGAGCGTCGCATGAGGTTTGCCGGACATGTTCTCCGACAAAATGAACTACGCATACCAAGAGTTGCGACGACATGGAGGCCAATACGAGTAAAGCACAAACAGGAACGTCTTCACCTTCATGGAGGACCTCAGAACAGTGGACACCAGGTGGGAGGAGGCTTCAGACAATGCAAGTGACAGATCTTTGTTGAGACAGCTTGCCACCCAATGCGCCGAACTCGGGAGGACCTAAGTCTAAGTAAGTAAGTAAGTTAGCCTACACCCAAAGAGCCTATCAAATATTTCGATATTGAATTTAACTGTTAAATGATGAAACATTGACTAGCACTCTTATCACAGCTTTTATTTCACTCTATACGTTAGGATCATTTATTTGATATCCGACAACGCTAGTTCCACTTTGCAGAGTCCATGAGCTGCTATTAAAGTTTGGCCAAATCGAAGTTTTTGTTTTCCGAAACTTGAGAAGCAGTTAGAAGAGGAATTGAGAAATAAAATTATAGGGATACAAGAATTCTATTTGAACAAAAAGAATTAATTATAATCCGAGGATATGAAAGTATTATCTTATCTTATCTTATATAATACAGACTTTATTTCAAAAAAGATGATTAAGTCCTACGCGTCATGCATGTTAACCAATAACTTAAATTCTGCCAAGTCTCTGGTTTTCCTGGCTGGCTCAGGCAACCCATTCCATGCTCTAATAGCACTAGAGCATTTGTACAAATTTGTCCTAGCATATGGAACGAGGAATGTGCCTTTATCTTTGTGTCTTTCTGAGTATTTTATTAGATTTTGTTTTTGGATTTGAAGACTATGGTTCAGTGTTTTATGTATAATTGCCACTTTACTTTTTTTTTTTTGAGTCTTCTCTCCTGAAGGCTTTCTAAATTTAGTGATTTTACTAAAGGTGTTACTCTAGTCAAATGTGAATATTAGTAAGTTATGAATCTCTCTGCTCTATTTTGTGTCTGTTCCAGTTTCTTAATGTTTTCTTGAGTTGAGAGGTCATCCTATTATTGAAGTAATTCAAACTAAGTTCATTAAGCTACGCCTTTTTTGTTCAAAAAACAAATTATTGAAGTTATTTTACTTTCACGTACATTAAACACTGGCAAGGTGTTTGTGCAACCTTGTAGTCACGTAACATTGTGATGATAATAGTAATCTTTATTATCCGTTAGGAAATTTGTTTTACAGTTGTGCATTACAAAAAGCACTACATAATTAAAGTAAACAATTTGTACCATAGCACACAAACAATACGTTCATACCTCCAGTTTCTCTTCAATTTACATGCGAAATTTACAACACTAGATAACAGTTTTAGATTTAGACACAAACTTGTATGTTAGATACAAACATGTATGTTAGACACAAACTTGTATGTTAGATACAAACTTGTATGTTAGACACAAACTTATATGTTATTATACAGGTTGCCAGAATTTTCTTGCACAAGAATTATAACAATGAGACAGTGGCTAACGACATCGCTTTGTTGATGTTGGAACAACCGTTGACATATTCTAATCTCATAAGTCCCATTTGTTTACCTACAGAAGACCAAGGAGTCAACACTGGAGAAAACTGTCTTCTAGCTGGCTGGGGGGCAACAAGAGGTGAAGAGCTCAGCTTAACACAGGATCTTTATCTTAGTCGAACACATGATCTTTATCTTCAGTCTAGCACATGATCTTTATCTTCAGTCTAGCACACGATCTTTATCTTTAGTCTAGCACATGATCTTTATCTTCAGTCTAGCACATGATTTTTATCTTAGTCGAACACACGATCTTTATCTTCACTCTAGCACATGATCTTTATCTTCAATCTAGCACATGATCTTTATCATCAGTCTAGCACATGATCTTTATCTTTAGTCTAGCACATGATCTTTATCTTCAGTCTAGCACATGATTTTTATCTTAGTCGAACACACGATCTTTATCTTCACTCTAGCACATGATCTTTATCTTCAGTCTAGCACATGATCTTTACCTTAGTCGAACACACGATCTTTATCGTCACTCTAGCACATGATCTTTATCTTCACTCTAGCACATGATCTTTATCGTCACTCTAGCACATGATCTTTATCTTAGTCGAACACACGATCTTTATCTTCACTCCAGCACATGATCTTTATCTTCAGTCTAGCACATGATCTTTCTCTTCAGTCTAGCACATGATCTTTGTCTTAGTCGAACACATGATCTTTATCTTCACTCTAGCACATGATCTTTATCTTTAGTCTAGCACATGATCTTTATCTTCAGTCTACCACATGATCTTTATCTTCAGTCTAGCACATGATCTTTATCTTCAGTCTAGCACATGATCTTTCTCTTCAGTCTAGCACATGATCTTTGTCTTAGTCGAACACATGATCTTTATCTTCAGTCTAGCACATGATCTTTATCTTCAGTCTACCACATGATCTTTATCTTCAGTCTAGCACATGATCTTTATTTTCAGTCTAGCACATGATCTTTAACTTAGTCTACCACATGATCTTTATCTTCACTCTAGCACATGATCTTTATCTTCAGTCTAGCACATGATCTTTATCTTCAGTCTAGCACATGATCTTTATCATAGTCGAGCACATGATCTTTATCATAGTCGAGCACATGATCTTTAATCTAACATATGATCTTCGTTTTTAACCAAAGATCGTACCCTTCAATCTGACAAGAGACATTTTGCTTTGAAGCTGTAATTTTTTTTACATTTAGGCCGCTCTGGACGGAAACCAGAACGTATTAGTACTTTTTGACCTCGTCCAGTATCACAATTTTAATATTCAATAGACCGGTGTTAAGAAGATATGGTTTAGTGTGAAGCTAGCCTAACAGATGTGATTTAATAAATGACCAGCTAATTGATGCTTGACCTACAGACGGGTGGGTTGTTGAATGGCCGCTCTCTCATTTACGTCATCTGGAAGAAGCCCTTTACTTTGGTCGTGTCCTAAGGGCCCTTTACCCTTGTGGAAAGTTAATAACCCTAAACTCTACTATTTACAAAAATGCATTCTTCCTATTAAAAAACATAATAAACGTTTTCTTAGTCTTTCTGGCTCCCAGCTATAAATCTTTGTTTTATCCAGGGAGACTACTATTAATAACAAATAGTTGTAAAAATGGTATATATTTTTTTATGAAAAAAAAAAGGCTCGCATATTTCAATTTAAACAACAATTCGGTTTGCTGTCAGAAGATTTTTTTAAAAAGCTGTTGCATTAGAACTTTGCAAGTTGAAGAGTATCATGAAATCAGATTCTCAACATTTTCTAGTTTTTGAAATCTAAACGTGACAGAGTGCCGGACAGACAGACCATCCAAAACTAATAGCTGCTTTTCCACTTTCGGGGGCAGCTAAAAATAGAAAAACTTGGAAGATACTTGACGAAAAGCAACAAGACAAAGCAACGATCCCTTTTCTTTTCACATCGCCCTCTTAGAAGTCTAGTTTGTAGTGTATCACATAAAATAACACTTTCTTTTTTGAATGAGCACACATGAGTACTACATAAGTTACATTTCTCATGGAGTCCACAGGGACGGCCGATCAGATGGTACTGAACCAGGTTATTCTACCAATCATATCAGACGATATTTGCTCACTTTTGGACTGGTATGGCTCAGATTTTCTTCCCAATACAACTTTCTGTGCAGGTTACGAGCAAGGTGGACAAGATGGATGTACCGTGAGTCACAAATAGTTGTGAGCTTATGTTGAATGAAAGGATCTTAAAAATTTGAACACTTTTATTTAGGTTTATAGACATAGTAAGGACTTGGCATAAGCCAACAGGGCTGGGTCGAAGAAACTGTAATAAATGTATTATAATTTATCAAATATGCAACAAAAAATATTTTAAAAAATGATTAACACTATGCTTGTCGTAAGGTTTGAACCCTGCCAGGAGCCATTCCCTGCCTTCCTGCATGAGTTTTGGGCAAGGACATAACTCTTCATGTCTAAAGAACGTCTATAATGTTGAAGTCAAAACTAAAGCTACTGTTCTGTTTTCACTGAGAAATAAATAAAATACTGTAGACATTAATAATACCAATGAATGAACAGAGACTATATGTTGATATAAGCAGACATTGAAGACTATCATTTTATTACGTCACAACCTTTTAAGTATTTGTCACAAAAACATTCACAACAAGCAATGACGCAATAAAAACATATTAGCACAGCTGCTGTGTCTCGATGTGTATGCTTCTGATACACCATTCCATTCAGAAATGTCTCCTGACACAACCCAAATACATATTTTAGTAAATCTAAGGCAAGCACTAAACGAAATTTTACAGTAAATAAATAAGTGTATTTATTCACCAGGGCAAACGCATAACAGCCTTATACATCTAAAGAGTCTTGTTACAAATTCTACAAGTCCTTTCCCAGAAAACCTGAATACGGACCAATGACAGCCTTCCCCGCTTCGCTCCAGGCCCATATTACAAACTTCAGGCGCACAAAAGACGTGTAAACTCTGTCCTTTTCTCTATCCCAGTGTCTCCCCCGTCCTTGTTCGACAGTGCGCTCGTACGCACCACAAGCACTGGTGCAGGGCAGGGTTACAACCATCTATTATATAAAGTAGAAAGTAAGGCGTATGTATGTATGTATGTAAGTTATGTATGTATATATGTATGTTAGGAATAGAAATAAAAACCGCTTGACCAATCTTGATAAAACTTAGCAGAAATGTTCCTTGGGTACCAACTTAGACCATAGTGTATGTATTGTAGCCCTAAAACAAACTTAAGACCCTAAAAAAATAAAGTTGTCCGACTCTATTAAAGCTATAGTATTTATGGATCTAGGCTTTGTTTACAATGTGGACATGAGAAAAGATCGAAAGGGTTTAGATCTAGATATAATTTTAAGAAATACACTTTGCGCAGACAGTTTTTTACTTTGACACATGAAAATACAAAAGAAGGTCCATTGATTTCATTATATAAGAAAATTAACCTTCAAATTTGTGTTTCAAAACCATTTTTTTATACATAAATTAGTTTCTTATATCTGTGACTACAGATTTCCCGACGAACAACAATACCATAATGTTACACATCTTTCCATTCCTAGGTCTAAAACTCTGATTCAACTCTAAGATGATATAACTTCTCTTCGCACAAATAGTTTTATACTTTAACACATGAACATACTAATTATAGTCCATTCATTTCATATTTTGATCGAATTAACATTCAAATTTGGTTTTCCTAGGTCTAAAACTCTGATTCAACTCTGATATAACTTCTCTTCGCACAAATAGTTTTATACTTTAACACATGAACATACTAATTATAGTCCATTCATTTCATATTTTGTTCGAATTAACATTCAAATTTGTTTTTCTAAAGCATTTTTTACATATGTCTATATTCGTTCGCCAATGTTTTCATAAAAAATTGAATTCAGGTCTATTAGCTATTTTTAGCTCCATTCATAATATTTTTTTATTCATGAATTCATGCATTCGCTTAACTTATAACATTATTATTTTCTTTAATTGTTTCTAATGTTAAAGTTTCTGTGACTATATCAGCAATACGCAATATAAGACCCGCGAGCAGCGGGTAATATCTGTCTAGTAGACTTATATAGTATACTAGACTGGAAACCGGAAAAAAATTCTTATTCGCGACTGATCGATTCACAGACCTATATATATATTTATATATATATATATATATATATATATGTATATATTTATGTACGTAAACTCTTTTTTAAGCGGTAAGGGGAGTCGCCCCAATACATCTTTTCTGTCTCAGTAAAATAATGATCTTTAGTTTTCAAAGTTTAGAAATAATGCAAAATCATTTCTCGGATATTCACGCAAATATATGAAACAAAGCCATTTCTTGTTTGTTTCCATTGAGATAATATTTAAAAAATGCTAGATTGAAATAATTCATATTGATTTTAATCCTCTTATGTACATTTAGATAGATTGATTACCTAGATCTTTCTAGATTAAGTATCTAAAAATTGCAAAATAATAATTAAATTAAATTATATGTTACATAGGTTAGGGTTGAAAAAAAAACTTAATTTCTTTTAACCACTTTAAAAAACAACGCCTTGATCCAGCTTTCTAAAAAATTTTCACGACATATTTTTTAGTTTTAAAAAGTCTGTTTTGTTTGTGCATGTTTCTGTAAGAGAGTTTTTCCAAGAAAGTAATAGAGCTTCTCAGTCAAATGGAGTTAAGTGATGATGATTATAAGTTAAGAAACCTTAATCAAGAACATTAAATTGGCTTTGTTTACGTTTTGATGGCTTTTCTCTTTAGGCCTAGCTCAATGTGATCTAGTCCTTAGTGACGGTATTTATGTCCTAACCAATTCGGCAATAATAGTGCCCCCGATTAATGAATGTGCCTTTTAAATTAGTACTGTTTAGGCCTACATTTATTGTGTTTAACTCGCTTATTTTGAGAAACATCAAAACAAAATTGTCTAGTCCTAGTCTATAACTTTGATTTGACCAACAGGGTGACAGTGGAGGCTCTCTTATCTGTCGACGAAATGGTTTATGGTACAGTCAAGGTTAGTATAGCTCATTGATTTCAAAAGAGACATTTTGCTTGATAAGGAATACGTATACGTTATAACATATATATATATATATATATATATATATATATATATATATATATAAGCCACATAAACTAGGACAAAAAAGGCTATCTTTAAATTTAAAAAACTAGAAACAGCAGTAAATCATAAGTAGCTAAACTAATATATTAAGTATTATTAAGTGTTATTTTTCTCAGTCAAAACGACTTTCAATCTTCTATATATGGCTCAAGAGTTAGGACAAAAAGAAGAAGGAAAAAAAGATCACTCTTTTATTTCTGCAAGTCGGACGGATAGAGTTATCCTACGAAAAAAAAATGGAGGGGGCGGAAGGAGAACAAGTAGTATTCACCCGTCACAAAATAGCAGGGCTGGACCGTAGTGACCAAGAAAGATCAATCTTTTTTTTTTATTTCTACCTCACGTAAATTTAGCAGCGAAAAAATAGGGAGGGGGAGAACAAGTAATCTACTCTGTATTCACCTGTCACTGAATAGCAGGGACGGACTCAACCGTTATGGGGCCCTATGTGAAACGGATTTGGCGGGACCAAGTTTGGGTAGGGATACGGATAATAAGTAAAAATGAAGAATTTGTATTAAAAAATAAATTCGTCTTTTCATTGTATTCATTCTTTACTACCTAGAAAATTACTTGACGAGCCTTGCGTGTAGCGAAGTCATACAGTATATTATAAAGATACATAAGTGGACCTAGATCTCGCTCAATAGCAAGAATTACCAAATGTTTCAATCTATCTTCGAGAATGGTTGACCTCAAGTAATTCTTTTTTTAGTTTAAGGCGCGAGAAGCTATTTTCACCACATTCCACAATTACGGGTATTGCATAATGCCGTTTTTTTTTTTCGTCGCGCGTAGGATTGGCGTTTTCTTCACATTGTAATTTGTGAGAAGAATGCCTCAGTCAAAGAGAGTTAAAATTTCTCTCATTGCCGCGATTGTGCGTTGACCCGCAAAAGGTGTCACATGTGTAGCTGTTGGTAAAAAAATGTCCTTGAAACAAAAAAAAAAAAAAAAAAAGCAAGCTTATCCAAGGGAAAGAACTCCAGATATACAGCTATATATCTCAATAATGTAGAAGTTATTTCCCTTTTCAAAAATAAACAAAATAATTAATTGATTAGTTTTTAAAATTGGTTAATGTTTTCTAGGTGCAATTAATGTTTACCATTTCAACTTGATATGAGAATGGGTATGGGAGAAATTACATGTACAATAATGTAAGGGGACAAACCCCCTAATATTTAGTTCAGGCCTATATCTGAATACTGAAGAATTAATTTCCCTTATTGCTGTCAAACAAAATAATTAATCGCCAGTAATTAAATGACTAATCGTTTTTTTTTATTGATTCGTGTATTGTCTTCACCAATGAATAGGCCTAATTGTTCCAATTTTAAACTTGATCCAAGAATGGGTGTGGGAGAAACAATGTGTTCAAACGTGTGACCTGCAAGACAATGAGTTCATATAAAGTTTGTAATTTTTAAAAAGTGCAACCCTTCTGTCCTGCACATTATTTAAAGTTGGCAGTAGGCCTAGAAGAAAAACAAGCAAAATAGAACAAGAAACCTTTAAAAAAACAACAACAACCACAAAGCTTATCTAGCAGAAATAACTCCGCACTTATAATTATACTCCTCAATACTGTAGAAGTTATTTCCCTTATTCGATATGAAACAAAATAATCCATCTTCAATAATTAATTGACTAATTGGTTAATTTTTAATTGATTGAAGTTTAGTTAGTTACAATAAATAATTGCTTAAAGTTTCAACTTGATCCAGCAATGGTTGTGGGAGAAATAACTTGTTGAGCTATCTAATGGGATGAAACCCTACATATTTAACCTTATCTGAAAATTAAGAATTATTTCCCAACAAAATAGTTAATTACCTGTAATTAATTGATTTTTTTTTTAATTGATTCATTGTCTATGCCAATGAATAATTGTGCGTTGTTTCAACTTGTTCCAAGATTGGGTGTGGGAGAAATAACGAGTACACACTTTTGACCAGACAGACAGACAGACAAACAGTGAGTTGAGCTAAGCTTTGTAACAACTAATACATAGTAATATTTCATTTCGTGACAAAAAAATCAACTATGCTTATGTGTGTGTGTTTAAACCAGAAGATATAAAAGCTTGATTTCATTGAGTGGTAATATACCATTGCAGTTAACAAAAAAAAAAATGAAAGCACGACATTTTACAGATAGAGGACGCAACTTTAAAAAATGGATGTCCTCCTTTTGCTAGACTTCTGTCAACCCTAAATATACACTGAGCCAGTGTTTCCCAAACTATGTTCCGTGGAACCCTAGTGTTTCAAGAACTACTGGAATAATTAGCTAGTAGGCCTACATGTTAATAAATCTCTAAGCAAATGCAGCAGAATATTTTTTTTGTTCTGTTAATAAAACAAGGTTACAAAGACAGTTTGTATGGATACACAAACTGAAAATCGGCCCCTGAAGTGGTCCACCCAGGCAGGTAAAAAGGCAGGGTTCAATATTATCAGAATGAAATTCTATCAAAGACAAATGACAGAAAATAATGGAGAAAAAAGGTTAACAGATCTTGTGTGGTGCCCCAGCGTCCAGCAGACCAAAGGATAGGTGAAAATGAATGTGGAGTTAGATGTGAACCTGGCCTAACTGGTGTCTTATAATGAATATCTAATTGATCTAATTGTTTTGTAAAGGGTCAATCTCTTATTCCTCAAGAATAAAACATTTCCGTATGGATGCATCTGCAGGTGCTGTATTCACACGATAATATGAAAAACTACTTATTAATTGTTGTTTTATATTATGTATGACTTATATGCATACTAAATAGATTTTTTCTTTTAAAAAAATAGTAAACATTTTTTGTGTGTGTAAATATAGTACTTAGTATAACTGAACTTACATAACTTAACAATATAAATATAACAAAAAATGTTTGACAAAAAATCCACAACCGTTTGCATAAATGTGTTAAAAATATGGTAAATAGTCGCACCCCTACTAAAGAGCCTCAAGTGTTAGTTTACTATTAATAGTGAATAGTTGTAAAAGTGGTGTATTTTAATTTTAAAAAATTAGATTTTTCGCTTTCAGAAAAGAAAAAAATAGCCGTTGCATCAGAACTTTGAATGGTCTGAAATATTGTGATGTCGGATTTTCACTCTCTTTTCTAGTTTACGAGATCTAAACGGGACGGACAGACATTCCACACAAAACTAATAGCGTCTTTTCCCCTTTCGGGGCCGCTAATAAAGTCTCTAACATAATGAACTTTAAATTGATCTAGATTCGGAGTCTATTTTCAAACAAAGATATAATAAAAGATCAACAATTAAATGGTTTCTGTTCGAGTTGTCTTCATACTATTTGAATACAAGCTGCTCGATACAACCTATTCGTGGGAAGGATTTTCTTATGATGTTGCAAGAAAGTCGAAGTCAAGAAACTGGCTTGGCGTCTCTCCAGATAGTAGAATTCAGATAATTATGTTTATATTATGTCTATATGTAGTTTAAATGTTTTATACGCTTAATTCCTAATATTGCTTAATTTTTTTAAAGAACCTAAAAAATAATGAAAGTGTTCCTCAAAATACTCAGAATGTGAGAATTGTTACGTTAAGGAAAACACTGCACTAATTTAATGAAGAACAATCTACCAATTTGAATTTAAGTTAAAATATATCAATTTTGGTTAAATTAGTTCTATTTTTGTGTAGAACTTTCATAAGCAACCCTAGTCTAGAATGGTAATTGTTAGTTTAAAGGGAGTCTATAATATGTTTTGATTATTTTACAAAGCATTCCAATTCTATATTCTCTCTCCAAATCTAATGTTTACATGAGTTACTTAGTTCAAATGACTAGACTTATTCTTGTGAACCCCCAGGGGAGCATAGGGCCTCTAGTTCAAATGATCCCATGCTAAGTAATAACTAGACTTGATTTTGAGGTAATATGAATGTTAGAACATTGTCTAAGTTTAAACTAATAAATGTATGTATGAACTCTGCAGGTATTCTGAGCTGGGGCTATGGATGTGGTGAATACAAGTATCCAGGTATTTACACAGACGTCAGTAAGTATGGCTCATGGATTTATGACATCATACAACAGAATACTGTCTGTAATTCTCCAGTTGGCTGACCATGAGAAACTGATCAACAAGATGTTATATTAGTGTGTTTAATTAATAAAGTATTTGAACTTTTGTCATACTACTGGTGAACTAATCTATTTTACTGCTGTTACTAGCTTATATAATCCTACTTAAGAATAAACTAAGATTTAGTAGATTCTTCACAGCAAAAAAAAAAACAACAACTAACATCTCTAGTACTGTAGAAATATAAGGACAAATAGCTTGGTTGCTACTTGTATCATTTTTATAAGAAACTACTACTTGCTACTTGTGTATTAGATCTGAGCTCTGATTGGCTAAATTGAAATATTTTTGTTATGTTTATAAGCATACAGAAAAAAAAAGAACACAGACATTATAACTATATGTAGATAATGTAGGTCAATACATACATTTATTCAATACAAGATGTTAACATACTTATAACAGATAACACAGCTGAACACACAACATAAAAAAAACAGGTCAACACACAACTTGACAGCTTACACAGCTCCACACACAACATGACAGTTTACACAACATGACAAGTTTCAGTGCAGATTAGGAAATCATGATAAACACACAACATGACAGATTTAACAGATAAACACATAACATGACAGATTAAACCCCATTTGGGCAGCTGTTTGAGACAAACATCTATAAAAAAGCTAACAAGATCATAGAAATAAAGAATCATCCTTTGTGTCAAGATTTTGTGATTTTACCATCACAAAAGAGATACAAGACACCAATAGCAAAGACAAACAGACACAAACACTCTTTTGGCAATCAAATCATTAAATAGGAACAATCTGATATAAACTTTGTCACATGTAAATAATGAGTGAGTCTGGTGTGAATGTACATTTTGGTTTCTTATAGTTATAATGTTTTTTGTTTGGTGTAATGCACAAATTGTAAGACAAATTTCCATATGGACAATAAAGATTATTATTATTATTAAACAGATAAACACACAACATGTGCTGAGAAAAAAAAACACAGTTTTCTCTACAAACTCTTGTTGAATTTTAATGTTTTGAATCTTAATTTCATATAAAATCTAGTATAGAAATTTTAATAGCTGAGCAACATTGACATAGGAATTCTCATCAGTCAATAGACAGAATATTTTTCCCCATTTTTTAAAAATGTATTAATACACCTGTTACTGATTTTCCAGGATGACTACATAAAAAGATAATCTATTGTGGGAATTGTTAAAATTTCATCCTATGTTTTGTTTAAACATTTATTGTCAAAATAAGAATGGATTATTTCAAATGATAAAACTGTATATGGTCTTACTATATAACCATAATCATGCATGTATATAATGGCCAGGTCCAACACTTTATATTAAATGATTGTTTACTTCTAATTACTGCCAACTTTTCCTAGTCTCATGAAAAGTTCACTGACTTCAGTGATACCAATATAAGGGTTCATATCTAATTTCTATATGATGTATTCTCCACACACACACACACACACAAACAGACTTTCAATGCATTAATTATTTGGTTCATACAGCTGAATGTTCTTTAATAAAAATAAAAAGTAAAAAAAAAAAAAATTACAGAAGAAAACAAATCTGATGCAATGAATTAGTTTCATTCAATTAAATGATTAATTATTTCAAACAATGCTATTCATTTTCTCTATAGCAAGTATCAATATTAGAAAAAAATAATTATTTCAACCATTCTTAAATTAAAGGATTCTAAGGCTGCTTCTAAAAATATTATATTTATTGATCATTAAGTTTGTATACTGTACAAATATTGACATTCAACAAGTACCTTTACCATATTTCTTTTTACCTATGACAGAAACACTAGATGAATGAGTTACACATAGTAGTTCAACTTTTGAGTCTAGACATACAAGATAGAGTAGAGTTGAGTTGAGATCAATAAAAAAAGCAACACTTTCATTCAGCACTGTACATTTAGACTAGTACAACAATCAACCTGCTTTAGTGTGAATACACAGTACTTCATAACAGAAGTAAATGTACAGTACCTCTTGACAATATACATAGTAATTCTTAATAAATATTTAATGACAAATAATTAGTTACATTAACATGTCATGGTGGCTGTCAAATTAACATATCATGGCGGGTGTCTAATTAACATGTCATGGTGGCTGTCTAATGGATTATCAGATGTCATGCTCTGTACACAGCTGGATCATTATCTTCATCTGTAGAGAAACAAAAAGTCAGATCAAATCAAAACCATGATATCAAACTAACAAGATCTATCTGCCATACAATTACTGAATACAATCTATTGGAATCTTTCAATGTTGATCCTTTCAGTAGTAAGTCAAGAAAACTAAAAATAGTTATGTGTTACATAAATGAAAAGTTATTATGGAACCACCATATTGACTAAATTATATATATACAAAAATAAAATATTAGGGTTTGTTTTAAGAATAAAAAAAAAAATAAACAAGAACATAAAACTAAAATGCTATTTAACTTTTTACAAAATATATGTATGTATTTATTAATCAGTTCCAGGTTTTTTAGACTTACAAATAGTAACCTTAATGCTGACCTACAATCATAACCAGAACTAGTGAAAGGATGTTCCAATAATTGGTACAGACAAAATTATAATCAATTCAACAGTCAATGAGTTGAAAACAAAAGATTTCATTCTTAATGTGCAAAGAGAACAAGGTTTTTAGTTTCAGATTTTTATTTTCATGTGGGCAAGATGTATCTGACTTGTAAACAAAATAATGATCAAAGCATCAACAAACAAAATAAAAAAAAATACTTTTAATAAAAAAGCTTTTCAAAGGGGAAAAAATCATTTAAGGCCATATCTCTCCATACTGTAGGACTAAGTTTAATTTACTCATGTTTTGTTAGATAAGTGAAAAATTGTGCAAAGTTTTCACTTAATCTGAGAATGGAAGTGGGAGAATGAGCCTAGACACAAATTGTACTAGACAAATAAACAGAATGAGTTGATATAAGCTTTGTAAAAAATAGAGATGCTGAGAGAGATCTTTGATAAATGAAAGTCAAAATTAATTAGGATTTTTATTAAGATTTGTCTCATGATTAGTTTTAATAGCATGGGATCTTACCTCCAGTGAATGTTGAGTTATTGTACATTTTTAAAGACTGTGAAGGCAAAGCATTGAGTGGTCCTCCTAATAGAGAAGGTGGTTTAGCAGAAAAAGCTGGATTTATTGCAAATGTTGGATAGTCTTCAAAACCTTTCATGGAGCGAGTGGCTATACTTGCTCGCTCATCAAATTCACTGAATGGAGTTTTATGTTTTGGAGTTCGGCGTCTGATTTGGAGGATTAGTAAGATACATTTGATGCATTATAATAGAACATTCAGAAATTTATTTATTACAACTATAAATATAAAGTGTACATATTTAACAATCAAAGGGAAATAAATATATATATTTATGTTCAAACTCAACTGATAGCAGCTGCTTGTGATAGAGTTGTTGCACTTGGCTATATATGTCAATAAAATGTGTGTAGGAAAGCTGTTTAAGCCACTGGCTATGTAAACTGTTCCCCAAGGTTGTTGATGTCAGAAGTGGTAATGGTTTTAAGCTCACTAGTGCCTAAATGCTTCCAATGAAACTCGTCTCAAATAGCCTCTTTGGTTGACTACCCATTTAGGAAAAGGAAAACTCTGAATCCAAACCTTCACTGCCTTGTGGCTATACCTAAACATGGAAAAGGCTTTGTGAGACAACCCTTAAGAAAAATCAGGAGCTGGTGACCCTTAGGCTGATTGTGGCACATTGTGCTTCAACTAAGCAAAACCTTCGGTACTACTGATCCCAAATTGTATCAGATATTTCCCATCATATCAGCTGTGTGAGCAATATCATTCTGATCATTAATAATGCCCAGGCTTTCATCTCATTATGACTGAGGCCAACGTATCTAATCTGTTTGTTCCTTAATGTAGGCAAAACAATTAATTATCAACATTAGTTTGATTCTTTACTTGTAATCAGTTTACAATGACAACACTCACCTTGTCATCACACAGATACAAACTATTAACAAGATTAAGAAGAGCACTCCACAAACAGTGGTTATCACAGCTATTAAAATTGTTTGATTTTCTCTCTGGGACAGAGCTTCAGAATCTTAAAAGAAAAACATGTTGTAAGTTCAATTTGAAATATTCATGGATCATTTTAATATCTATTTTTAATTATATAATCTACTGTTTATATTCATATTGGATACATCAGAGTTAAAAGAGTACTGCTAGTCTATAAATTTTTACACATTTTATTACCATAGAAGTAATTTTTTAAAAAGTTCATGTTTTAGACTATGGTAGTGCTGCTTGTACACCTATTATTATACATCTTGTAGTAGAATCATTAAATAATTTTTATTTTGATCTTTGTAGTGTATTAGAGAATAAATGAACTGACTTGGTCTGATATCACAAAGTAATCCAGTGTAGCTATCTCTACATTGACAATCAGCTGATGACCTTACACAAGTTCCTCTGTCACCACAGTAGTTTGGAATGTCACATTTATCTGCACAGCAGAAATAATATAAATTTAACATTTGTTGATTCCAATTAAACTATTGATAATTTTTAAAAATTAAAAAAATCCATTTTATTAACTACAACAAAATTAAATTACACTACATTACTTACGTATACAGAGACCCTTATATTTTTCATGGCCTGGGGCACACTGACATCTAAAGCCTTCAATCAAAGATGTATCATCAATACAGTTCTCTGTCACAGAACACTTTAAGCCAATATCACAAGGATCTGTTTGACAAATGAGATATGGAGTCCATCAAAGTAACTTTCAGATGTGCCCTTTCACAAAAGCTATTTACTTTGGTCATTGACTTTCACATGGTACAGTCAAGAATTGGTGTATGTATTTTAAAAATCCATGGGCAAGTGATAGCTGATAATTTGATCTGGACTAAACAGATAATGTGATTTAATGACTTAAGAACAACAGCTTTTAAAACTATGATATTATATCTTGAACCTGAAGCAGAGAAATTTGGCTTCCTTGTGAACACAGAAAATTTTAAGACACGAAACTGTCCTTTGTGGTAAACTAAGCAGAAATAGAATTAATTAAGTGTGAAGAAATTGATGAGATGAATCTTAACATTTATTTCAATAGAGGTGTAAATAAATCCCCAGTAGCAAAGAATGACAGTGCGATATGCCATCTGAATGGTCCCAGGTTCATACCCTGTCTGCTACTATCCTGTCATCCTGTGGGAGGTTTGGACTAGAAAGTACATTATCTTCAACTCTGAAGGAACATCCGAAACATGTAAAACACTTTACAAACAAAAGTGTCTTTGCTTCAAAAGCCTTCTACAAATGACATTAACAAAATCATGTTTTCATATCCATTATCAGAATTGCCAGCCCCAGTATATTATCTGTGTAAACAGAACAGTTAAATTGTTAGTTAAACAGATGCTCCTGAAAAAATTAGAAACAAACAAAATGTTAACATTTGTCACTGTCAAGATCCAGCATTACTAGATCCATGTCAACAAAAGCCATAGACTCACATTTACAATCTGTAATAGTTGCTGTTCCTTCAGACACTGTTATTTGGTTGGGTGGACAAACTTTACAGGTAAACTGGCCAGTGCTATCCTGGTATGTATTCTTCGGACAATTGGCACATCTTGTACCATTAAATGCTTGCCCAACAGCACAAATAACTGTTTGAAAAATAAATGTTGGATAATAAAATGATTAAATTTAAGGATAAAATATATGTACATGTTTAAAACTAGAAAGAAATCCATTTATAAATAGCAAAATTTCTCTCTCAATAAATAAATAATGTGAGAAAAAATGTAAAACAGTTCATTGTTAGACTTTTGATCTTGAATGTCTTTATGTCAGTCAGTGCGTTGAAAAATAATGTTAAGCTAGTGCATTAAAACATCCTGATATACTTCATGTGCAATGGACAATTTGCAAAGTTTAGTATAAAGAAAAAAAAAAGATGTCTTAAATTGTCATATTAAGGGCATTGTACCTAGAATATATTTGTTTAAAAATTATCTATTTGAAAAAAAGATGTTTAAAAAATGCAAATAATTTTTACAAAGATCTGGAGAACTAGAAGATCAGAAACACAAAGAGTTCAAAGAGTTAACTAGAAACAGAAGGTTCAAAGAGTTAAGTACAAAACCAAACCTTTGCAAGCTATTTTCTTGCAAACATAAGAAGAAGAAACATAGAATGAATCAAACATAATAGTGAGAAATACTCTCTATTATCATATAAAATTGTCGCATGTCTGTTTTAATTTGGAAAGATTAAAAAATAAATAAAAATCCAAAACTATTCCATTAAATCACCTTGAGAACAATCAACTATTGATACAGAACCAGTTTTTACTGTAGTGCGATCCGAGGGACAGCGTAGACAACTCCAAGATGAAAGAGGTCTATAATAACCTTGACGACAAGGTACACATTGGTTTGTTATGTATTCACTTCCAGCTGTACAATTCTCTGAGATGGAAAAAAAAAGTGTAATAAGACTTTAACTTTTGTGTTCACCAAATGTAAGTTTTACTGTCAAGGTTACTAAGTGAGCTAAATAAGTCAATTACAATGCTGTACTGACCATAGTGATATAAACATTTTTTTTTAACTTTACAAAATACAAAATGTAAGGGAAGCCTACATTGTACTTATCTGCAATAAATTGTACACAGCTAAACTGACCTCTAAAATACATAAGTAAAGTATTACAGAGTACTGAACTTACATAAGTTTAGTATTGCAGAGTACTGACCTATACAAGAATTAATACTTGAGCTGCCTTCAGATTGGGTTGTGGTCAAAGATGGACAAGGTTTACAGTTATTTTGTCTTGGTATGTCCTGATAAGTGCCCACTGGACATGTGTAGCATTTGTTGTCATTAGGATTCCTGTATTCCCCAGGCTTGGAGCAGTCAGCTATTTAGAAAGAGTAAATTGGAAAGAAAAGATTACACACAAATTTTTTTTGTTGCCTGAGTGAAAGGGTTGGTTACAAGTCTTTTTCAAAAGATTACAGCATGTGGTAAGAAGTATGATTTTATTTAATGTTAAAACTTTTATAATATTGATTGTTTTACAAGTGATATGAATTAAAATATATAAGGAAAAAGAAAAGAATCTAAAGGAATCGGGAGGAGAGATATTATGAGATCAAAACATTTTTAAGCAGAAGAAAATCTATAGGGCACTTCAGGATGCCTTACATAGACCCAAAAATGAATAGAATGTATTTTAATTTATTTGGAAATGTAGTAACCTTTCATTCTCATCCACAATTCAAGGCTGGGCCCAATATATATATATACTGATCAACCAACCAAAGACACTTTATATCATATTTACAGTACACATTTATATATCTTATCTTATCTTATAGTTTAAATCTCCAACCAAGCACACTTCATATCATATTCACAGTACACATTTAGATATAGTTCGAATCTTAACTTGAGCAGAGTTATGTTTGCTAAGTGCCTAAAGGCAGCACTGAAACCTTCCCCTTCCCATTATGGTCCAGAAAAGAGAATGGAACATTGTGCACTGAGAATGTTCAAAGCATCAAAGAGGTGCTACATAAAAGTAAAAATATTTACTCTAAATGACAGTTCAATAGCCAGTACACAAAAAAAACTTACTGATAGAACATAAAGACACATCATCAGCTCCTGTCCTAGAAGTAATATATCCTATAGGACAAGAGAGACAGGACCTTCTACTAGGATCTCTCTTATCATTGTAGAATCCAATCTGACAATTCTGGCATACACCATTCACAATCTCCTGACCTTTGCCACATTGGACTAGAAGCATTTTAAAGATATACAATTTAAAACAAATTTAAACAGGGTTATAAATATAAGAAAAAATAACCTTTAAAAATAAAAACTTTTAAAATTCGTTAATTTAAAATGAAATCAATATAAATATCTTCAACTCTTTAGATTTCCTAAGTTTCAATGAGCTGTAAAATATTAAAAAAAAGGTTGTAACTGCCCAAAGTTAAGAAATAGCTGCTGACTTTTGCTAAGCACTACATAAAAGAACTAGAACTACTCCAGGGTCCTTTTATTTCACTCCACAGACTTTTGGTAACAGGGAATGTGAATATAAAAACTTAAACTATTTTGTAACAAACAAAAAATAAATCCCTTTAAATGTTGAGCAATCATAAACAAAACTCCTCAGAATCTTACCCTCACAATCACTTGCATTAGATGATCCTCTTATGTAGGTGGTCTTGTTTGAAGGACATGCTAAACATGTATCTTGCCACTTGCTGGGTTGGTACCAGCCATAGTCACAAGGAGTACAAGTATTCAGTGGATAGTATCCAGCTTGACACACCACTAGGAGAAGAGTTCAATCAAACTAAATGAGCTATTAAGTTGTGTATCTGTCAATGACAACTAAAACAGCTCTAATTTTGTGAATGAGAATTAAAATTAAAAGTTAAGTTCCCTTTTCAGACCTTGGAATCTAAAGGGCAGATGATTTAAAGGTTTCTATTGCCAAGGATTACTGTGATTCAAACCTTAGACCCCTTGATTCAGAAGCCAAGCACTTTACCAATCAGTCGCAATGCCCCCATAATGATTTTCTTAGGATGATCCCAATTAAATCAACTCTTACACAGTGTGTATGACAATTACAATTAAATCTGCTCTTATGTTGTAATGTCACTATTAATGTACATAATTATAACTAGTGTGTATATCAGATCAAATGTTGTGTGTAAATCCACCACATCAAAATCAAATCTTATGTTGAGTGTAAGTCAATTCTGTTTTTGTCTCTAGTCTTCCCTAGTCTTGAAACCATCTTCTCAACTAATCTAAAACATTCCTCCTTCTGCTTCAAACAAAAATTAGGATTCTATTGGAGGAACATTGGTACATTGAGTTGTTACCAAAAAAACTGAAATTCCTTTTACTTATTTTTTTTACCAATCCAAGAATCAAAGAGTTTAAAATATAGCAGTCCAGTTTTAAATGACTGAATATTTGAATCAAAGGACAAGGAAGTTCAGCTACTTACATTTAGAGCAGTTAGTTTGACTTGTAGCACCAGTCTGAGCAGAGATTTTAACATCATTGTCATCAAGATTAGCACAGGGTTTACACAGTGTTGAGCCTTGCTTATCTTTGTAGTAGCCCACCTGGCAAGGTGTGCACAGATCTGAGCCATTCACATTTTCTTTGCCTATAGAGCAGTTTACTGGGAAGTACACAAGTTATGAATGCAACTCAACCTTGTAACACAAATACACTACATATTGTCAGAAGTAAGTCAAATATTGTCACTCATTGCAGTGTGCAGTAAATTATAACTCTAACTTACACAAACATTGACTGAAAGTTACAGAGCCAACAGTCTCTGTGTCTCTGTCTGGTGGACATTGCTTACAGGACGTCTGCCACTTTTCATCTTGATACTCCCCCTTAAGGCACTTGCTACAACTGTTGCTATTGACATCTATAAAGCTACCTTCTTTACAGTTGGCTGCAGAGGTACACAGAAGACAAGAATATATACAGTTAAGTCCATCAGAAATGATTTAAACAATAATCATTCAAAGAATTTATAACAACATCAGCATTAAGTTGTAATCTTTTATATTTTTAACAAAAGCATATTTTTTTTCCATAAGATAAAAATAATTCCTAAATACAGTTACTGAGGAGTTGTTGTTTTTTTGTCATAACACTAGTATGGTACTTATATAACACAATTATGGTACTAACAAACACAAGTATGGTATCTTATCTTATATAATACAGAGATTACTTCAAAAAAGAAGATAATTATGTCCTATGCATCATGCATTTAGTCATGCATATTAACCAATAACCTAAATTCTGGTGCTAGCTCAGGCAACCCATTCCATGTTCTAATAGCACTAGGGAAGAAGGAAAATTTGTACAAATTTGTCCTAACATATGAGACGAGGAATGCGCCTTTATCTTTGTGTCTTTTTGATTATTTTATTAAATTTTGTTTTTGTATTTGAAGATTATGGCTTAGTGTTTTATTTATAATTGCTACTTTTAAGTCTTCTATCCTGAAGACTTTCTAAATTTAGTGATTTTACTAAAGGTGTTACTCTAGTCAAATGTGAATATTTGTCTCACTGTTCTGTTTTGTGTCTGTTCCAGTTTCTTAATGTTTTGTTCATTTGAGGGGTCCCAAATGATGCATATTCTATTATTGGCCTAACAAAGGTTAAATAACATTTATTTGATTTATAGAAATATCTTTTAATAAACCCTAATGCTTTGATTTTTTGTTAGCTTCATCAATATGGGGATTCCATGACAGTTTTTCATTTATTATAACACCTAGGTATTTTGCGTTTTTAGTCTGTGTTACTGGTATACCATGAATAAAATAAGTGGAATTATTTTTATTTTTTTGTTATTCTTAATAACTGACATTTTTCTGGGTGGAAAGACATGCTCCAATTTGATTCCCATTTCTGTAATTCATCTATTCTCTTTCTAAAATTTCTGTATCTTGTGTTGTTTTTATTGTTCTATATATTATGCAATTATCTGCAAATAATCTGACTTTTGTTCCTGAACTAATGCAATTTGGTAAATCATTTATGTAAATTAAAAATAGAAGTGGACCTAAGACTGTTCCTTGAGGTACACCTGAGTTTACTGTTATTGGTGTTGATCTAGAGCCATTTATTATTACAGTTTGTTTTCTCTCTATCAGAAAATCTTTAATCCACTGATGCAATGGACCATCTATGCCAAAATATTTTAATTTTTTAAGCAAACTATGTTGGTGAACTTTGTCAAAAGCCTTGGAGAAATCTAATAAGATAGCATCTATCTGTTCACTATTAACATAATACAAGTATGATGCTTATGTAACACAAAAATAGTTATGTAACACATCTATGGTACATAGGTAAAACAAGTATGGTACTTACATAACACAATTTAGGTACTTACATAACACAATTTAGGTACTTACATAACACAAGTTAGGTACTTACCGACAGTACATTCACTAGCAGAAGTAGAGGCATTATTTGGAGTCACAAAGCTATCATTACAAGCTGTGCAGTTCATGAATAAATCAATGGAATTATCTTTAAAGAAACCACGAGTGCAGGGCTGACAGGTGCCATTGTTGTCTTTTACAAATCCAGATGGACAAAAGTCTAGAAAAGAAAAGACAATAATGAAATAAACAACAACATGAATCCTTAAGGAATGTGTCACTTTTGTCCAGTCATTCTCTTATTCATACTCTTACTTTCACAATCACTTGATTTAGTCGATGCACTTGTTTTTGTGGACTGATCAGGTGGACATGGGATACAAGTGTCTTGGTACTTTTTGTCCTGGTAACTTCCTTTAGGACAGGCTTCACACATCTGTGTCACTTGGTTAGTCCTAAAGCCCTCAACACAGTTTACTAAAGACAAAAAAATGTGATCAAGTTTTTGAAACATGAATTATGTGAAGAAATAAAATAGTTGATGATAAAAGATGAAAACAACTTAAAACTTTTTTCAATCTTTTTGTTCAACATTAAGACAAAAAAAAAATAGCAGCAAGGTAACAAATCCAAGAATAAACTACAAAACAAACTAAAAATAAACTACTTACAGACAGTGCAATTGTCATTAGAAGTGGCGGCCATGTTAGCAGTGACAAAAGATGAATTCTTACATGGTGTACAATTACTAAACACATCAATGTTATTATCTTTGAATAAACCAATGGCACAGGGGAAACAGCTTGTACCATTCTTGTAGTTGCCAGAGCTGCAGAAGGCTTTAAGTAAATGAGAAGAGATTCAAGTGTCAAAGTTCAGAGGTCAACAATTTAGCTTCTCTCTACATCCAAATAATATGGAGCTCAAAATATCTATTGAGACACTTTGTCTTTGTTTAGTTTAATTTTAATTAAAAAGAATTGTACAAACTCTACTGTTTTGTTATTAATGTCAACATTGAATAATAATAATATATTAAAAAATATATTCTACATATTATAAGGTGATTTTTTAAGTTTGTTTTTTTTCTGGTGTGAGTGTACGTAAGTTCAGATGGGTAATAGGAATTTATTTTTATATTATTTAATGATGTCCTCCAATAAATGATAATTTGATATTATATATATATATAATAAGTATTTAGATTTTCTTTTTGCCATCTGCGTTTATCCTTTGTAGCGAATTTTCTTTTGGTCTCAAATGTGTATCCCGCAGCCTTTGAGAGTGACCTCCAGCTATCTTGTTCTGAAGCTGCATGCAACTAGGTGCTTTCTTCTATGTCAGCCAAGGCAAGTTGGTGCTGGTCTTTAAAGCATTTCTGTGGGGCACCTCGGTTACTTCGACCACTTTTTAGCTCTCCTAATACATGTGTGTGTATATATATATATATATGTATATGTATTTGAAACAGGAAGTTTCTAAATTAAGCACAACACTTCATTAAGCATTGTGACACAAAATAGTGAAAGCCTCATTAGAATTAATGCTTTAGTTAAAAATTTTCTTTCTAAATAATTTGCAGTAAAAAAAGAAGAAAAGACTTACAACCAAAAAAATACCATTGATATATTAATATAAGATTTAATAATGATAGAAACCATTTCAAAACAATATACTGTGGTCCAAATAGTTTCAATCAAAAGTTTGCTGAAGTACTCTTATTAGCTTTAGTAATATCTTAAAGAAAAATGAAATTTTTAAACTGAAATGATCAAATATAATTGAGACATAGAGGAGAGAGAAAACTGTTGACTTTTGAACAGATAGACTGATGATCTTACTTTCACAAGAACTGCTATTCAATGCTCCAGTTCCACGTGTACTTGTTCCTGATGGACAGGCCTGGCAACTTGTTCTGTCTGGAAAGGGTTGGTAAGTTCCTCTTGGACAAGAAATGCAACCATTGTTGGTAGGATTGGGTTGTTGTCCAGCTGAGCATTGATCTGGTTTGAAACATTTCAGAATACAAAATAAAGATCTCATGTCTTGTATATAACACAGAGATCTAATGTCTTGTATAGAGATCTAATGTCTTGTATAGAGCTCTAATGTCTTGTATAGAGCTCTAATGTCTTGTATAGAGATCTAATGTCTTGTATAGAGATCTAATGTCTTGTATAGAGCTCTAATGTCTTGTATAGAGATCTAATGTCTTGTATAGAGATCTAATGTCTTGTATAGAGATCTAATGTCTTGTATAGAGCTCTAATGTCTTGTATAGAGATCTAATGTCTTGTATAGAGATCTAATGTCTTGTATAGAGATCTAATGTCTTGTATAGAGATCTAATGTCTTGTATAGAGATCTAATGTCTTGTATAGAGATCTAATGTCTTGTATAGAGATCTAATGTCTGGTATAGAGATCTAATGTCTTGTATAGAGAACTAATGTCTTGTATAGAGATCTAATGTCTTTGTATGTAACACAAGGTTCTAAATGTTTTGTTTACTAGTTAAATGTATAAAAAAAATAAGGACTCACAAATTGAACAATTCAGCTCAGAGAATGCTCCAGGCTGGGCTGTGGTATAGGATTTAGGGCAAGAATCACAAGGATCAAAATATTTGCTACCATCTCTATAGAAACCTTTTGGACATTGTTCACAGACATTAGCATTAGGGTTCTTTTGCTGACCAGCAGGACAATAGACTGAAATAACAGAGAAGTGTGAATTTTGATTAAAATTTATAGGCAGAATCTGATTTAAATTTAGTTTCAGAAAAAAAAATTGAAATAGTCTTACAATTTTTTTTTATTTTAAACTGTTCCATTAATTTTTCTTACATTTACAGCTTGAGTTAGATGTGGCACCAACAGACTCTGTACGAAATGATTTAGGATCTCCACAAGAAATGCAGGAGAATTGCCCTGGTTGATCTTGATACAAGCCTATCTTACATGATAAAAAACTACTAGTATCATTTGGATCACGATAAGTTCCTGGTGGATTGTCAGCTGTTAAAACAAAACAAGTAGATGGTGAACAAAGAAATTTTAAAAGGAACTAAAGTAAAACATTTAATGAAGAGTTGACAAAAAAACAACTTTTGATTTACCATAAACACAATCTGCTTGAGAAGTACTGGACATATTTAAAGTAAGCAATCCAGCTGGGCATCTCTGGCAATGTGGATCATTGACTCCTCTATAAAAACCAACTGCACAGGGTGTACAATTATTGCTTGATCCTATTTCTTGCCCAGGTGGACAATCATCTATATCATGAAATAATTCATAATTTTAAAAAAATTTATTTATCGACTATATTAAAATAAAAAGTATTGATACAAAATGTAATTGTGTTTTAAAACACATTGATTTGTGCTAAATGACTAAGTATAAGTACAAATACAATTAGTCCAAGTAGACATTAAGAGGTTTTATCTACAAGTTGACAGTATGAGGCATATCTTATGTTGAAACACAATAACAGTTTTCTCTTATGTAAAAATTAATCAGGATCAATATTATCAATTTTATTTTTCCTATACAAGAAAGTTAAGTAAAAAAAATTCTCCTTTCAGACCTTGCAATCTATAGGGCAGATGATGTAAAGGTCATCTGTTTCTGTAGCCCACAGTTAATGAGGGTGTCATGTGGCCAGCACAACGACCAACCGCTTTTACTTTTCCCTAACTAATGTCAGGTACCCATTAGAACTGGGTGGACTCAGAGGCGCCCAAAACCCGAAATTAAAAATCCCAGTCTTCACCAGGGTTCGAACCTCAGACCTCCAGTTTGGAAGCCAAGCGCTTTACCTCTCAGCCACCACATGACCTATACAAGAATGTTACTGTTGTCTAAATGTTGGAGAAAACCCATGAGGATATTTCTTAAAATTGACAGAATTTCTGTATTATAAAATCTTTCCTACATCTGTCTGTCAATTTTACTTCAAGAAACTGATGTTGATTAAATATCTTGAATACATTTTTGCTAAATAGCTGTTTTTGCTTATCTCTGATAAATTATTAACCAGGTTTTTTCTCAGTACTGGTAACATAATGCTGCATCACTTAATAATCAATGTAGGACATTCAGTGTCCACTCAGGACATACAATATCCACATATGACATCCACATGGGGCATAAATATCTAGATGGAAAATACAATAGCCGTATAGGACATACAATATTTACAAAGGACATACAATATCAACATAAGACATCCACATAGGACATACAATATCCACATAGAACATGCTTCTCATTTTAACTAATTACATTTTATTTCTACCACCAAAAACACCTTGTACAAACATAACATTGAGATACTCACTAGAGCAATCAGTGTAAGCCACACTACGAGTATATTTAGTGGTTGTGTTTGCTGGGCAGTCTAAACATTTAAACTGTCCTGGTAATGGTTGGTAGTATCCTATACTACAGTTCTTACAGTCATTGTAAATATTATCAAAGTACTGGCCAGGAGGACATTTGGCTAAAGAAAAAAATTTCATTAAAGATTTTCACTAGCAGAAAAAGACATATAAACATATTACTTTTATTTTGATTCAGAATGTGGTAACATTTGTAAAGAATTTTCTATTTACCTTCTTAAAAACAAATAATGTTTGTTTGGAATATTTTCATTTTCATTCAAAATTTTCTCCAGAATTAAGGCCTTGACCTGATCTGATGCATCAATGACCTAACTACTCAATTCAGAGCTGTTTACATTTTATTTACTGATTTTAGTTCAAGAAAACGCCACAAACTTGTTTTTGTTTTTCAAACCCTCATTAAAAGAAAGGTGGTCATAACCACATGAACAAAGTATTGTTTGCCTAAATGTTCAGCACAAAAACTCTATCATTCCAAAACTCTATCATTGAAAAAGTAATTACAAACTGCTTCCTACACAGTAAAAAGAATTCAATAATAAAATTTTTCTTACTTTTGCAGCTAGAGCTGTCATAAGCTCCGACTTGTTGAGTTGTACTGCTGCCACTACAATTTGTACAACTTGTCTGTCCTGACTGAGATTGATATGTACCAATGGGACAGAACTGACATTCTTTAGCAGATGCATTGTAAAATGTTCCTGGTCCACAGTCAACTAACAAAGGGAATGATGTGAAATACATTCAGCTGGACATTATATGAAGACTCAATAATTCACATATTATATAATATGTAAATATGACAATGTCTTAATCTATAATGATAAAATATGTAGGGTTAGGAATAATAATTATGAATATACCACATTGATTCAGCCCATTGAAACTGTGAAACACTGTAGGAGGTGAACACTGAGGTTCAAATTTGATATTGAAACCAACAGGTGAAGCATCAGAGACCAGATTCTAGAGTAGATATGAAAATATGCAGATGTTTTTATGGCTCATAACTTTGAAAAAAAAAGTGTTTTATTTTTAAAAATTGACAACAAATGTCTTATGCTTGTCATTTATGAAAAACTTGGAAGTTATTTTGGACAACTAAGGGCACATTCATTATTAACAACAATGATCTGAATTCAAATTATTATTATCAATTACAAGGTCCAACTATTTTGGTTTACCCCAGTCAAATAAATAATAAATAATTAAACTAGGTGGACTCTATGATAGTGGAAGAATAATTTTAAGTTTGTAATGGTTTATATATGAGTAAATTATGTTTCTTTATTAATTTTAGGTAAAATGAAAAGAAACAATTTTTTTTAACAAAACCAAACTTACAGAATAATTAAAAACATTGTTAGTCATCTGCTGTATCAGGTTTTTGTATAATTCTTCAGTCTGTTGTTTAATACTGGGATCATCACGCCTTGATACTTGATTGCTAGCAAATATAATAAAAGGGATATTTTGCTTGTAATTCATGTTTTTAACAATATGAAAATAAAAACAACATATTTTAAGAAATATGTAATGATTAAAACTAAAGGAGTACAACAAAAAAACACATTTTATTTAATGTAAAAACATAGAAATAAACATCATTTGAATGTCATCATTTGAATGTAACTAAGTATAAACCATTACAGTCCACAATTAATCTTAATAATAACTAAACATTAGTTATCTTATTAGTTGTCTTAATAATAACTAAACATATGTTGATCAAAGTGTAAAATGCTAACATTATTTTTAACTTTCAAATGTCTAGTTTTAAGATTACTGTTTTGTGTCAAAACATTTCTTTTAATTAGCTACAAATAACTTTGGACAGCTTGTGTAAGTATCTATGTATGTATAAAATATCACTTGCTGATATCTAGCTTCCACTGTTGATATTTGTCTAAGTTCCTCCCATTTTGCAGACATCCATCACCAGTAACACAACAAAATAGTTGTGTTTGTAAAACAGCCAGTACAATCATATTTTGTGACTATGTATATATTTCAGTTATTAAAAAATGAAAGGGTAAATCATATTTTGATTTCATGATTTATTAAAACAATTAATGCCACAAATTTTTTGAATGTAAAATAATTGTTGCAAATGAAATAAACAGTTTTTTAAATCTATTGTAATTTCATTGTTGTAAGTGTGGTACAAGTGATTCATTATTTATTCTACAGCGAATATATTTTTAAACTGTTTTAAAAAACATTTAAAGTAGTAAATGACAAATGTAATCCTCAACTCAATAATCAGGCTAAGGCACTTCCTAGTCATAAATACATTAAGAAACATTTCACAGATGTAGAAAATTGGGGCACGATTTTTACATTATTGATGGCCTCCAGAAGATTGAACTCCATTGGTATGGCCAAGTCTCACAAAATCCTCACATTCAAAGTCTTTCATGCAAGGACAAGTGCCATGAAAAACAAAGAGGCAATCACAGAACTTTTAGATAAATGAAGATTTTCTAACATAAAAAAACAATAATTTATTTCTGAATTAAAAAAACAATTTTTTTTGACATAATTTTCATTAGAGGGATACAAATAGTTTATATTATCATGTACCTAGCAGTGGTGCTATGACTTACAGTATATCATTTAAAGTAAGAATAGCTTCAAGGTTCATGGAATGTGAGGTCTGACGCTTCCTGCGATTGTTCAAGCAGTTGACTGAAATGATTGTGTCAGAGCAGTTGCTTGTGAGACAGACTTGGTCCCATTGAGAATTTAACATTCTCTGTGGAAAAAAAAACTTATTTAAAAAATAATTTGTTGACTGGTCCAGTACACACACACAAAATTTTATTTTGTTGACTAGTTCAGACACAAACATACTCCATCATTATCAATTGACTATAATAAACAAAGTATAATCAACATTTTTTAACACTAACAATGACAATGTTTAACTTTTTAGCTATTTAGAGATGAATGAAAGTGTGTACTTGTGTTTTGAGAAGTTCACCAATTAATGTACTCCTAACTGGTCCACATTCAGTCGTTGGCACAGTGTACATCATGTTTATATTAAGCTGATTCTTAGGCTGGCTAATAGCTGTGGGATAGAATGACACATCATTTCTATAATATTCAAAACAATTCACTTAGTTCTGCATTTCTCAAGGTGTGGCGGGCAACCAAAGAAGGTCATAATATTTTTTTTTGTTAAAGGGACATAAATGCTTTGTATTTCCATTGTCCTTATCAATCCAAAGTTGAACATTGTACAAGTAAAAAGGACATAATAACTAATAGAATAAAAAATGTAATCATTAAATAAAGGGACATCTTTTTACTTTCCAAATAGGTGCTTTTATACTGTTTTAGCAAAAAGGATCTGAAAAAGATTGATTCAAAATGTTTATGATGAAATATGCATTGTGGAAACCAGGACAAAGGATTGCTACATCTCGAAATGTAAGAAATGGTTTTCAAATGCTCCCCCAGTCTCTCTAGCTAGCTGGGAATGAGATCTGACATAGCTACATAACTTCTTTTTGTTTAGAGACACTGACTTAGCCCAACCATTGTAGAACAAAACTATCAACACTTTCTTCTAGGTCACAATGTCAACCTTAAAGCTTCAAATACATTTGTGAACAGTTCGAAGTGTATTGATTACTGAACAGTATATTTACCTCCACAGGGTGATATTCTATAAGGATCAAACTTATGAAGTGGATCCCAGTTGCCTACTGGACCACACGTATGTATTAGTGGGCTTGGTATTGATGGGGCTGTATTATTGATACAAGTAGCCCCACACTGTTTGTAGTTTTCATAAAGAGTAGGAGAACACTGGAGCACTTCCACATTAGCAGGCTTGTCTGGAGTTGTACATTGATCATCTGAAACAAAGATGACAAACACTTAAGGAGTTGCATGGTCAATGTAAAATGAAGTTGAACAAACATTATACTTGATTATGAATCTAGATCTTATTTCTTGAAATAATTGAAATAACTTACTTTGAATATAAATATTAAAAATACACAGAGCAGTATTTCCATCATTGTTTGAAGCTTGTATAATGACTGGATATTTACCCCAAACAAAAATGTCCCCTGTGAAACAAAACAAAACTGGTTTAAAATATCTAAAAACATCAGAAACATACAAAAGTAACATACTAATAGTAAATTATTATTTCCTTTTTTAAAGAAATAATATTTGCTGTTCAATAATTTGTCAAAAGATTTAGTGAGATTTGATGTAGCAAAAAATTAGAATTCAAAATTTTCTAAAAAGCTAAACTGATCTTCTGGAGTTAGTTCCACTGTAAAGCCAGTTGATTTGTAGAACTGTTACCTGAAACTATTGATGAGTTTACTGTTGCTTGACCAGTGAATACTGGTGACTTCCAAGAAACCTTTGTTAAACGACTTGCACTGTATTGCAGAATATCATCTGGACAGGAACCACTGACAACAGCTACTTTATTTTTGCCTGGCCAGGTAAAAGTGTCATAAGTCAATATGTTTAAAATATTTTTTAAACAAATAAGCCTTCTTTTTTTTAATTAGAATTCCATATCATTTAATAATACTAGAATAATGTGTGGTGAACATTTTGAAAAGAAATCAGCAAATGCTATTTTTGTGCTAAACAGTAGTGTACAATAATGGTACACATTAAATGTTTAGACAACTTGAGGTAAAATAGTTATAAAATTTAAACAAAATCTTAGCAATTGTCCTTTTATTAATATAGAAATATAAATTGTGGCACTTACCTTTTTCATATGTATCACACACAGGATAGTTAGTAAATCCAAATTGGCAACTTTTATCTGCCAGTGATGGAGTCATTCTTCTGACTCCAACAGAATACCTGAACTCTGAGCTCCACCTCAAAATGGAGTTAGAAAATAAGGCAGAGACATTGTTATTTCCTTCAATTGTTACCTGAAACAATACAATACACATATTACTCAAAAATACAATCCTTATATTTAAATTCACCAATCTTCACAACTTTTGTTGTTTATAAATAATAACTTTTAATGTTAACAGTAAGCTAACACATAATATAACATATATTTGTTTAATACAGGTAATCTACAAAATATATATTTCAAATTACTGGAAAGCTGAAAATAAGTAAAAGTATAATAAATTTGATCAATAAATGTCCATGATGTTTTTAAGGGTTAGATTTTAAAATTAACTTGAACTATTCTATGTTATTACACTGTGAATATTTGCAGCCTTTAGGTAACAGTGAGGTCTCTTATCCATAAGACAAGAAAAAAACTTTGAAGACCACCAAGTAATACGTTTTTAAATTTAATTTTTTGTTTTCTGTAAAATTCAAATAATGTTAAACAAATATGCGCAGCAGAATTTCTGTCTAGAAGCCAGCAGTCAGTAAGAAGGTAGCTTTTTATTTTATTTATGAGATAACTGTACCCAAGAGTAACACATTTCACCATATAATACACGAAAATAACAGTAATAAACATTTTAAAAATTCAAATGTTTGAAAAGTAGTAACAGACAAATAGAAATGTGTGTGATTCTTGTTAGCTAATGTGTGTGATTCTTGTAAGCTCTATCAGTATTAAACTAAAAGAAATAAAAATCATATTTTTTCAGTTATAAATAGTTTTTATTGAGAGACATAAAAGTATGTGCAGCATGATACCATAAACAACTTATTCATCTTTGCTGTAATATGGTGCAGGTTTGAAAGAAGTCAATCAACTCTAATCAAATATAATTGTCTTATAAAGAATAAGTAGTTCAAACTATAATAATAGTTTCTTCAAGTGCAATGATTCAATTAGTAAGAAATATTTCATTGTATTTGAGTTAAAACCAAATTTAGCTAGCTGAACTCAAACTAACCTTCAACCACATTCTGTCTTTTTGAAGCCATTGCCCTTGTTCTTTAGAACTGGTCAGTAGAACAGCTTTTCTTTTCCAAACAGAATTCTTTGCAATTTTTACATAAATTTTTTTTTTTTATAGGGTGATACATTGTCATTAGGCATAGTTATTGTATTTTATTATAGCTATTTCATTTTAGACTTCCACCAGACTTGAACCTGGATGTTGGCAATGTGTTAGACAATGAAATTCTGAAGTAATTATAAGGAAGAACTCTTTACCTCTTCTCGATGTAGTAGCTCTCGTGAATAGACTGTCAAATGTGATAACTTGCCATAGAAACCTTGTCCAGCCACAACAGAATCACTAACAGGATCATAGCTGCTTCCCAGCACAAACCACAAACTAAGAAACAGAAATGAATTCCAAGATGTTTATTTTCTTTTTAAAACCTATTTGAAACAAAATAAATGCTATGAAGAATCTATTTCTATAAAGTCTGCAGTGTATCTTAAAAACATACTTGAGATTAAAAGATACTCTTGAAATCTTGGCAGGCAAGCTGCTGACCACATCAACAATGAAATGTAATTCCCCTGTGGCACCATTCACATTGACCACTAGATAATGCCACTTGCCATCCTCATGATAGTTAATGTCATGTTTGATTGTGACTGTACTGGTATCATTGTCATTGTAGTAAACAGATGTCTCATCAATCCTTAAGAATGGAGTTTTGTTTTTCAAACTGTTAGATTTTCTGTAACAGAGGAAATAATAAGAAAAAAAAATATTTCAAATACAAATGTTCCATTAATTCAAAATGTTAAGTTCAATGATTGTTAATTGACCTTTTTTTTTTCTTTGAGTTTGGCTGAATAAGTAACTTACAGTTAAGTTCTCATATTCAGATAATTGTTTCAAAAATTCTTAGATCTCCTTAAATATTTTTATATCATGTACCACTAAAAGACCAAATTAAAACAATATCAAAGCTAAAATTTTGTAATCTTTTAAAATGTTATGCAATTTATTCTATTTCTTAAAAAAAATGTTCTACTTACAGAACTTTAAAGATAGAGATGAGTGTTCCTGTATCTCCCCTCTTTCCAAATTGAACCCAAAAAGCTAAACTGAATGATGTACTACTTAGAGTTATAGGATAAGGAAGGTAAACCATAGCATTTTTCTGTTGCTGATCAAAGAAGAGATCAAAGTCCTGATTCCAATCTAAAATAAATCATAGTTCCCTTTCTTTAGGTGGATTATATTTCTTTAAATGATTATTTTTCAATATATCAGTAAAATATTATTTTTTTCTTACACATTTTATTAACAACTATTTCTGAGGGAATAAAAAAAAACTGAATCACAAATGAGCCTTTTGTAATTTTTAATTAAAACTATGTAACATTTATAAATTATACTGAATTTATACATTTGAAATTATTTATTAACATTTGAAAAGGTATTGAAATTACTTTGATCACATAATTGTCCTTCTTTAGAAAGAGGACATCTACAGTAAGCTCTGTCCTCCATGTCAATACAGTTGGAGCCAGACACACAGTTGGCAGTGTTGCAAGAATTAATGTTGATTTCACAATTATTTCCAGTGTATCCTGTGGGAGACATTCATTACAATACGACTCACTTGAACACGTCCAATACACAAGATGGCACAAAGAAGACAAGATTGTTTAAACACACTTTTTTTTTTATGCACTTAATAAAGGAAGAGTAAATTATGCAAATGAAAATTGTATAAAGTTAACAAAGAGGGAGGCAACTCAATAAAGGAAACAGGAAACTATGGATGATAAAAACACAGTGACTTTATGCCTTCACACACAGAATGTAGTTCATATTTTCACCTTTTTGCCTATCCACTAACTAGATCAAGTTATAAGAGACATTGGTTGTATGCTAGTCTTTTTTGCGACATGTGTTGTAATATACTAATGCCTGGATTTTGAAATTATTATTTTTTTGTTTCAAACCAACAAGTCCAGACAGACAGACAGACAGGAAAGTGAAGATAAATAATAAAAGCATGTAAAAGAATATTTTAAAAAAAGATTAAAGTTATTGTTAGGCTGGCAGTTCAATGTAATTTGTTGAGGACCTTGCTCTAACTGACCTTTATGACACTGACATTGATAGCCATCTAACTTTGACTGACACTGTGCGCCATTTAAACATACACCGAAGTCATTGGAGCAGAAATTTTTCTGTGATTCACACCTATCTCCAGTGTAGCCTAGAATACATACACATTTATATTTAGCAATATTTTTCATGTCAGTTTAAAAAAAAATTGGTAGTTGTGCTGGCCACATGACACCCTCGTTAACTGTAGGCCACAGAAACAAATGACCTTTACATCATCTGCCCTAAAGATCACAAAGTCTGAAAGGGAAACTGTCCTTTCTATTTTACTTTCAATAAATTAATTCTTGCTTTATTTTAAATGAAAATTATACTTAAAAAAAAATAATTTTCAGCTAATGACACTTAATGAAAAGGTAATAAAATCAACCAGAGAAAATGTTCCACAGGATGAAATCCTAGACTAAGACTATGAGAACATGGTAGGTTGTAGTATTTGCAGCTTTCTTTTCTTTAAATTACAATTTGATATTTGATATTTATTATTTTTTTCCCCAATGAGCAAGCTTCTAAAGAATATATATATTTAATATACAGTGCTTTTTTTGCCGATACTGAGTGATTGATTGCCTAACTTTTAACTACTAATAAATTAATAATATACGTTAAAATACAAGAAAAGTAATAATACTTTCCCCACATTCAAAAAGGTGCCAGCATGCCGTATCAGTGCATACTGTCACCAAAAAAGCCCTGTATATATATATATATTAAAATTGTGACTGTGTAATTGCTCCTTGCCTAAATATATCTCATTAACAGCTACATTTCAACACTTACTTATTGGGCAGTCACAAAACACATCTCCATTGTGCTCAAGACAAGTCCCACTATTCATACATGGCTTTGTTACTTGACAAACAGAAGCACTAAGGCTACAATTCTTACCAAATGTGTTGGATTTACAACTGAATAGATATCAAAGGTTAGGAAAGTGTTATTAACATCATTTAGTTTTTTAAATTAAACCATTAGGACAAATAAATTCAATACACTAGTAGAGGGGACATTTTTTTCTTAAAAATTGTTTATTCTAGAACTGCCTGATTTCATTGTAAGTATATAAACACAATAAGTGTTTTGTGTGTGTGTGTGATTGGGTTTAAATTTTCTTTCTCCTTCAATGTAATCAAACTGAAAACTTTCAAAGTGTAGGCTGCCTGTTACATTCAATGTTCCTAAATCTAAGAAATCACCTACCTGCAAAAAAAGTCATTAAACAATTGTAAACAACTAGCTCCATTCACACAAGGTTGCAGTGCACACTGATCCATCTCATCTTGACAGTTTTTGCCAGTCCATCCACTAGGGCACTGGCATGTGTAACCATTAATAGAATCATTACATTGACCATTATGGAGACAAGGTTGAGAGTCACAATCATTAATATTGACCTGGAAATAAGACATTTTGTTATGTAGGTGATTTAAACAGATATATAATAATAAAAATAATAATAATAATAGTAATAAAATAATAACAATAACAGTGAAACAATACAGCCACTTAAGGGCTAGGGAGCAGCTGAAGAGTGATCACACCTTTCTACGGCCAACAACCTGTAAGGGCATTATGTATCCAAAACCGTGACCAACCACCCTACTTTTAAAAGCAAAAGCTCAATGAATCTTAAGATGGAACAAGATAATTTTCATAGCAGGTGAAGATGATCGGACATTCCATTTTCTTCAACAGTCAGTGTGGCTACAGCGTAGGAATGTGATGGAACTGTCCCTTAAAGTGTTGTGATCAAATAAGCCAACAGATGTGGGCTCTTCAGAAAGAGAGAGAGAGAGAGAGAGAGAGAGAGAGAGGAAGATACAGACTTTCATTCCTAGCCACTGTGTCTTTTCATTGGTGAATGGTCTTTGCTCTGACTTGACTCTTATAACATATAATAGGCCATGCGATGTGTAGTTATTAGTTGTATAGGCTAGAAATAACAAAATATAGCTTACTGAACAATTGTTTCCTGTCCACCCTGCAAGACAATGACATTGATAGCCATGGATAAGATTCACACACTGACCACCATTCTGACAGGGATTTTGTAAACAATAATTGATCTTGCTGTCACAGAATGAGCCTGAAACAGGAGGGAAAACATGAAGACTATTCAAAGTAATTTAGAATTTATTGAAATTGTGAAATAATAGTGCTTCTTAGAAACATTTATTTCTAACTCATTTAAGTTTCTAATGGTTAGCCCTAAAAATAAATGATAATGCTATGAAAATGTTCTAACTTTAAAAAATATTTTCTTGTAAAAGATATAGCATGTACAGATTGAAAGGTTTATGTCTATGATACGAAACAAAAAATCCTAGTTTAGGAAAATAAAATGATTCCAGGGTCTTCCTTGGGCTGTTGCACAACTGAAATTGGTGGATTAACTTATACATATTGAATAAAATAATTCTGACATATTTTGCAAATGTTTCTTAAGTTAGTAGCTACCTTCATATCCTGTGTTATTACAGTTACAGGTGAAAGAATTGAGACCATCCAAACACACCCCTTCATTTTTACAAGGAAAGTTTTTACAGTCATCAGTATTGTGTTGACACTGCGAGCCCTCATAGCCTGCTGTGCACTGACATTGATAGGAAGTAGCCATGGGGAAACATCTACCATTATTTTGACAGGGATTTGATGCACAGAAATCTTTGGGAACGCAGGACTTGGAGGATGTATCTGAAATAAAACAGAAACTGTAACAATACATTTTACATTGAGACCTAAACTTCATCAAGTTTCAAGTCTTTTATCCATTTACTTCTAATTAGGTTTTAAATTTTTGTTATTACTATATGAGCTATAACCTTTTTTTTTCAACTCAAACATTCTGATTAGACTTAAAGTTAGGTTGAATGTCAACTCTTATTTAAATGACAACAAACACAAAGGAACTGACTATATTGTGATGTTTCATCACACACGCAAATGTAAGTAGAATTGATTTCATCTTCTACACAAACTGCTCCGGGTCCACAGTTGACAGAATTGCAGTAAGTTTTACGTTGTTCACAATATGTGCCTTCATAGCCCCGGGCTGTAGCACAGTTACAATTAGATACACCTTGACCATCAAGACAAGTTCCATTATTACGACAGGGTCGAGCAAAGCAGTCATCTGTTAACACAAAAAATTACTAAAGCTCATTTCATTATGCAAAAAAAAAAATTGACTGGAAAATTATCTTGTATTGAATGCCTAGATACAATTCAACTTCTTAGAAAGCGAAAATTTGACAGTTCAAAACACGTTTCACAAAACTAGGCTGCCAGCCATTGTAAAAACATATCGAGATTTCAAATGAAAAACGATTTAATGGTAAGCATGTATGTTTTCCTAATGCAGTGATAATGAAAATAAAATTTAGATTATTATAGAAACAAATGTGTATTATACATTGATAATTTCACAACTTATGCTTATGAAAAACTGTGGTATGAACATACATTTTGTGTGGTATGGTATAAATTGTTAGCTCTAATAATTTAGTGCTATTTGTAATGCACAATTGTAAAACAAATTTACTCTTGGATAATAAAGATTATTATTATTATTAGTGTCATTTAAAGATGTAAAGTTGATAATATAGCTTTTGTTCAGAGCTACCCACCAATATTCAGATTACAGTTGACACCCGTCCAACCATCAGTACAGTTGCAGATATATCTTAGGCCTAATGAAATACAAATACCACCATTGGCACAAGGCTGAGATCTGCAAAGATCTTCTGTTATTTCACATCTGAAATAGTTTAGAATTATAGGTTAAAGAAAAAAACTGTCATATAAAAGCAACAAACTTGAACATTCTTTGTGAAACAGAATTCCTAAAGTTTCAGTATGACTGACCTTTGACCTTTATAACCCTGAAAGCAGTGACACTTTGACATACTGATGAGGTTTTCACAAGATCCACTATTTGAACAAGAATTTGGAGTGCAGGTTGGCAGGATTGTCTCACACGTTGGCCCAGTGGTTCCTGTGAATAGAATTCTATAGAATGCCAGAGTTCATACATATACTGGTATATACAAAATCAACTTTGACATTAATGTTTTTTGTTTTGTAGTGCTTATTCTGCAGAGAATATTGTTTGGGCAAAAAAGGTTTTGACTTTTTTAAACTTTACAGAAGATTATCAGAGTCAAGACAACTGGATAACTAACACAATTATTTTATATGTGCAATTATATGTGTAGTTTCCAAAAACAGCTGGCATCCTACAAAGCTGCTGCATATTATAAAACTCTGTAACAAACAAAAATAATATCTGTTCTCTTTATGATTTAATTTTTTTTTCTTTTTTTAAGAACTTTTTTTCTTTATTTAATTTCTAAGCAACTTTAGTGTTAATTTACTTTGTTTTGTTTTTTTCAATTTATAACAGTTATTTTCTTACATTCTCAGTGAAATTTTCATTTAATGTTTATTAGAAAAAGCTTCTACTCAAGACTTCTATTCAAGACTTCTACTCAAGACTTCTATTCAAGACTTCTATTCAAGACTTCTACTCAAGACTTCGATTCAAGACTTCGATTCAAGACTTTGATTCAAGACTTCTATTCAAGACTTCTCCTCAAGACTTCTACTCTAATTTTGACATATGCTCATTTAGTTGAACTATACAAACAATAAGGCTGCAGAAAAGAATTGTAAGTGTATCAACAATATGAAATTGATATAATCTACAAATTAGAAAATACATTATAGCCATATTTAATAAGCTTTAAAAACAAAAAGTTATATCTGCTCAAAATTTTTTTTTTACCCGGAAGACAGGAACATGTGAAGTTAGCACTGCTGCTGGTACATGTACCATTATTTTGACAAGGTGTTGATTGACATGGATCAAATGCTTCAGTGCAATTTTCACCAGTAAAACCTGCAAGAAAAATTAATCCCTGTATTTTATGAAAGTTAATGTTAAGTGTGTTTCAGATTTTAGATAAATGAAGATTTTAGTTTTTAGCATAACATAAATAAAAGTATACATAGACTGATTTGGTACTACTTAAGAAAGCTGGCAATTTAATATATGCAGGAAGAATACACAAACAGATGCTCTGAATACAAAGCAAGATTTATCAATGCCAGGAAAAAAGTGAAAGTAACACTAGAAGAGGGTCTAATGCTTCAGGCTTCACACATAGTCACAGACTGTCTGCTATTCATAACTCACACATAGTGAGACTGTCTCCTATTCAAGCCTCACACATAGTCACAGAAGGTCTGCTATTCAGACCTCACACATAGTCACAGACTGTCTGCTATTCAGGCCTCACACATAGACACAGACTGTCTGCTACTTCTCCGCACATAGTCTTATCAAAGCAGATTAGTTAAGTATATAACATTTTGTGGCTGAGTGGCTATCTATCAATGGGGCTTGAGTTCAAAACCTGGTTTAAGCTGTGTTGTGTTGCTGTGTTGAGCACATAAATACCCCTACTCCCACATGTCCACAAAAGAGAGAAGCATGAAATATATACAATACAAAAGAAATTCACATGGAAATTAGAGTAAAGGTTATTATATGATAATAACAGTAAAACTAAGATTTGAAAAAAAGATCAAGCAAGGATTGAATATTCAGAGCATCATTATAATACACTTCTTAATGCAAGAAAAAAATATGTTTGTATTTTGTTTGTATGAGTCTCTTTAATTAAAAGTCTGTTACCGTCATTGCAGACACATGAATAGACATGGGGAAATAAAGAGCGACACATTCCATTCCGACAGCTGTTAAAACAAATGGTTGCTGTAGATGAAGAGAGTATGAATACATTTATTAAGCACTATATCTTTAGGGTTGTTTTATTAATATTAGAGTTTACATCTAGTAATAAACATCTTTATAATTATAGTAAAATATGCACCTAAATAATAAGGAAACAAAAAGTTTACATATAGATTAGTATCTTATCACTTCAGAAAATAAATCTATGAACAACAGCGTAAATTTCATAATTCCAAATAAACTTTCAAGCTAATGTTTCAAGTATAAAATTATTATCTAACTCACATGTCAAGGTCAAACACTGTGTCACACTGGTGCTGGCATCACTAAGGGTGACAGTGGCTGAGTCACATGAGGTGCAGCTGGTCATACCTTCTTTGTCAGAGTATGTATGTTTGGGACATGGCTTACAATCAACATGTCCATCAATTTCATTAAAATAGCCTACTGGACAAATAGCTAGGAGAAGAAATATCAAATAAACATACATTTGTTTAGTAAACATAGTTATTTCGTACACATACAGTTATATATAGTACACATACAATAATTTAGTAAACATACAGTTATATATAGTAAACACATTTTGTCTCTGAAGTACAAATAAAATGATTATAACTAATGTAGTAGTTGATCAACTTCAAACTTTTATTGTTTTAAGTTCAAGTCTCTATGAATCTAACATTGAAGTCTATGCAGATACCTCGACATTGCTCTCTTCTGTGTGTTCCATTTGAAAAGGTCAAATGCTTATCAGGACATGCCAAACATGTTGTTGCATTTGCCCAATATGTATTCTTGGGACACAGTTGACACGGGGGTAGACCAGAAGAGGAAAAGGAACCAGAAACGCACTCAGCTGTAATGGAAGTTTCAGGGTATGATTTAGAGTTGTTAGTTTCACTTAATTTAAAGAAAATGTGTAAAACTTGATTCTATGTTCAACTTGTTACCTACCAACACACTCTTTATCTGTAATGGCTCCTTCTGTGTATGTTGAAGTATTGGATGGACATTTAGTACACTGGGAAGCATTAGATCCATTAGAGAATGTACCCCGTGGACATGGGAAACATTTATCATTCACTCTATAAGTTCCTTCCAAACAGCCCACTACAAAAGTAATCAAGTTTGAAACTAGAATTCAAATAGTTTCTAAGTATAATAATAAAAAGTAATAACTAGAAACTTCAACTAGTTGTAAAAGTAAATGTATAATGCACAAATACTATAGGAGCACCAAAGATGCTCTATAAAAATATTAATACTCAAAATAAATTTCATGTAACATCATAATCCCACTTACAGCAATATCCTTCAGTTGCTACAGAATCAACAATCAGCTTGTTTGATGGATCAGGACAGAAGAAACTGAAGTTTTTAGTTTGATTAACAAAAGTAAAATGTTCACACTGCAGGGGTGTAAAGTCACATAAGAGAGGATACCAATGACACAAATTGTTAAAGAAAGGTTCTATAACTGCTGCACAGAAGGCATAACTTGGCCATCCCTGTCTGTCAAAATTGATCAATAACTGGACCTGTATCTAAATACAGAAAAAAAAAGTCAAGCTAACAATTTACTGATTTTGTATAAAATAGAAAAGCATTACTTTCTAAAATTAGTTTAATACTAATTGGCTACTTTTATTGTTTTGAAATGTAATTACCATTGATCCAAAATATGTGTGACATTAAGAAAAAATATTTTTATAAAAAAAAAAACAAGAGATTTGTATAGTTACCAGTTGCTGTTTCTCATCAATATTCATCTGTCCTAACTCTATTTTGGATGTCTGAGTTGGCTGATTGCTATTTACTTCACAAGGCTTTGTGATATTTTTATACAAATTTAAATTGTTCAGTACATTTTGGATGACACTTTGATAACTAGATCTGCAACTGTTGCTAACATTAGTCCCATTGTAAACAAAATTATACACCATGTGATAACTTGCTCTGCTGGAGTCTGAAGCTAAACAAAAAAAAAATATGCAGAAGTTAATTAAAAAATAGGATAAGGAAACAAATTATTGCTTCATTAAAGCAAAAAAAATTAGCCACAACCTAATGATAAAAAGTGTGAAAGATATTATCTGAGCTTATGAACACACACATAAAATATGACATAAACACACATACAGAATCTCACTAACAGTGTCATTTAAGTATTCTAGAGGTGCTTTACTTCAAAGAAACCTATTTGTTTATCAGCCACTAAAATATACCTAAAGTATAAACATAATCCATAATGTGCACACTGTATGCCTGTCTTAGCTAATATTTAAAATAGTAATCTTATAAATATAGAAAAACTAACTTTAGATTTAAAGCCATCACTATTAGGTTTCTGTTTATAGAATAGATATTTCCTAAGATAAGATAAGACACAGTTTATGAGTTCAAAGATTAAAGAAGAGTGCAACATTTCAAGTGTTAACACAGGCCAAACATTGACCAACAGATTTTGTCACATCTAACACAGCTGTCAATTTAAGTTCTGTGCACATATTTTTATTCATAGTTTTCCTTTGAGTCTAAACTTTAAGGCCATGAGCCTTTAATAACAAATCTTCAGCTTTTTCAGTAGCCATTTTGAGCTGATCTTTAAAGCATTTTGGAGTTGCTTAACTTAATTTTGTACTGTCCTTCTTGAAGAGCAACAAAAAAATTGCTTTTGGCATGTGGTCATTGGTCATTAGAGATAGGTTTAAAAGCCAGGTCAGCTACCTTACAATAAGTAGATCCTCTCAATAAGTAGTGTCTCTCAATAAGTAGAGTCTCTCCATTGGCAACACTGACATTCACCAGAATATAATGATTTGCAGTATAGTCTTGGAATCATATAACCAGAAAAATGCAAAAGCTCTTTAAATGGAAATATTTCTGAAACCTTAAATGCTTTCTACTTAGCATACAGGTTTCAGAGCCATAAAGAAATTCCATTTAGAACAAATGCTTAATAGACATGGATATTTATTGAGATTCTTTCCAAATAGCTTAAAGTTCAGATAGCTATTTCTCCTGATGATGACAGATGATTGGATATTATTCTCTATAGATATATAAAATGATTTACTACATTAAGAGAATTGTCATTCACAGTAATTTGCGTAAATTACAGTGGGAGATTTTTGAAAAATTACTTCTGATGTCTTTAGACATGTTCAATGAAACAGCAGCGTCTGACAGCATTACTTTAAAAAGACTAGTTTGAAATGTTAGAGCTGTGACATACCCAAAGTAACTTTAACCTAAATATTTTTTTCCAGCTAAATCATTTAGGAGGCACGGTGGCTAAGTGGTCAAGTGCTTGGCTTCCAAACCAGGGGTCCCAGGTTCAAATCCTGGTGAAGACTGGGATTTTTAATTTCAGGATCTTTGGGTGCCTCTGAGTCCACCCAGCTCTAAATGGGTACCTGACTTTAGTTAGGGAAAAGTAAAGGTGGTTGGTCGTTGTCCTGGCCACATGACACCCTCGTTAATCATAGGCAAAAGAAACAGATAACCTTTACATCATCCACCCTATAGACTACAAGGTCTGAAAGGGAAACTAAATATATCATATATACTTTTGTTGATAAAAAATGTGCTTAAATTTCATAAATAAACATATGGATTATGAAGGCTTTTAATCATTTGGATTATCAATAGTTATAAATCTCAAGAAAATGTATGGATTTATTTCAGTCAGTGGCATGTATTCTTCAAAACAAGGAAAAAGAAAATGTTACCTTTGTCGATACATTTGATATCAGCATCTGGTGTGAATGGTTGACCAGGACCAGAACAGCTAATAGTCTGGGATGTTTTAGTGATATCACTATACAGACCATAGCCATTTTTACAAGTGATGGTGCAAGTGTACCCTAGACCATTAGTTGTACAGTTAGGTGTGCCAGTAGTACCAGTCAGATTCTTTCTTAGTGAAAAAGGACTACAAATGTCAGCTGAAAAAGAGATGTGCTTATTATATAAGTAATATCTAGTTATTGAAAAACAACAATACCAATGAGAAACAAATATGTTATTAAAATAAAAGGGTGCTACACTAGATTCTACTCTTCTGTATGTATTAATGTATGTATGTCCACATTGAAATCAAAACCATTTGACCACTCCTGATAAAACTTGGCATAAATGTTCCTTAGTTCATGGCAGAGACCATTGTGTATGTTTAATGTCCCTCCCACAACAAGAGGGCCCTAAAAATAAAACCTAAATTTATTTCTATTAAAGAAAGGAAATTTTTAACAAATTGGGTAAACCTGTTTTCACAGTATTAAGCATTCAATTATGTATATTAGATATGAATATGTTGGCTAAACCAGTAAATCTATTTTCATACTCTACTTTTATTTTTGTGGCAAAATTTAAAAATGTGATGGGAACATATGCCTAGTAACACAAGCTTAGATGTGCACACTAGTGTTGGACCTTGGGACAGGACCAAAGTAACAGCAAGCTTAGATGTGCACACTAGTGTAGGACCTTGGGAAAGGGCTAAAGTAACAGCAAGTGTAGATGTGCACACTAGTGTAGGACCTTGGGACAGGGCTAAAGTAACAGCAAGTTTAGATGTGCACACTAGAGTAGGACCTTGGAACAGGGTATGGTAACAGCAAACATATGGTTAGGAGGGGAAAAAAAGTCTTTCATAAAAAAAGCTTATCACTTAATAAATGATAAATAATAAACTTACGCTTGTAGAAAAGTCCAAAAATACAAGAGGCTGAGTTACCAGCTTCATCTGTGACAAAGGCTTGTAAAGTTTGGTAATGGGTTGGTGGGAATGAAGGAGACAGCATTCTGTTTGGGTCAAAAGTGTAGGAAGGGCTAGAAAATGTAACCACTAGTTGGCTAGCTGGAGTGATGTTGTCTGACACCATGACATTGCTAGCATTGAAGTTGGTTGTGATCAGGTTGGAAGAGTTGGTAAAATTATATTCATAGGAAGGACAAAATATGTTTGGTGGAATGTAATCTGTTGATAAATTAAAAAAACAACTAATATTAAGTCTTACAGCTAGCTTCTAGCTAAAACATTTGTTTTCTAATAATCAACTTTTTAAAAATTGTCTCTTTGACAAAATTAGAGTCATTGTATCACAAAGATAAAACTTTTAAAATATAGTTTTATTCCAATCTTGGACAATTAGCTTCAAAAAAAAATGCTCAAATTCAATCAAACTTTTCAGAAAAAAAATAATTTTAATTGAAATCAGTTTAGATTACTTCAAAACTGTTCTGTTATGGCATATCCAAATATAGTATGTAACTGTACCTCGTCCAACCACTGTTATGTTACAGGAGGCTGTGTTGCTGTCATGATCCCAAACTGTATATGTAAAACTCTTTGTGTCACTACTTCTCTGGATGTAGTAGTTACTGGAGGGGTATGCAGGGCTAACAGTAACTCTCTTGATGCCACCATTATCTTGGTAAATCAGCTTAGGTACAATACTTGAAAGTGACTGACCAGTATTGGCTACCAGCCTGCTGGTGGGACAGTTACTTATAGTTGGCTTTATTACATCTGAAAAGTTTATAGCATCAATTGAATATCAAATGAAACTCAATTTTGGAGGTTAGTTAGAGTACAGCACAAGATGATATCCTGTTTATTGCCAGCTCTATATTGAAATGATTAAACTGCAAAGTAAACTTAATTCTTACCAACGCAGCGTGGTAAAGTTGCATTATATTTGGGGACTCCAGAAGAATCAAACATGCAAGACAGAGACCATGGAGGCTGCAGTTCATAGCCAGGATTTTTACAAGCAAAGAAGACATTTTGACCTTCTCTGTAGTCACTAATGTTTTGATACCCTAAATATGGCTGACCAGGGTCACTACACTGTACACCTACATAGATAAATATAAAAAAAATTATCTATACACATTTTTATAAGGCTAAAAGGGCATAAATATTAGATCATACATATAAATTCATATATAAAAGGTCAGACATGATGAAAAGTCATGCATAATCATCCCCATAGTGAAATCAAGTAGAAGTGTCTTTTGAGAAATAATAAATGAGGCAAGTCTTTTAAAACTCATGCATTAGAAAGCCATCTTGGTTGTCAAGGTTATCTTACTAAACAATTATGGGTACCTGATCATGTGGTTTGCAATTCAGACTGTCATCACAACGGCCCTGAGTTCAAACCCCACCCCCCTGCCCTCATTCCCTGAATTCCTGCAGGATATTTGGACTAGGATAACCATTGATCATTGTAGGTATGTGCCAAAACTTGTTAAAAAATAAATTAGGAGAGCACAGAGTAGTTCAAGGAGTCCTGATGGAAACAGAGTTTTACTCAAATTTGAGAACGTTTCCATTTGAACTCAAATGGGTGCCTGGCATCTCTCAAGGAAAGTAAATACATATCTTGTCTTATAAACTACAGATATGATGGCTGCTTCTACTCTACATGAATCACTGACAAGCATGTCTCTGGAAAAGAAGTGAACTTCCATAAGTTCTTAAAGAGTCACCATTTTGTTTGCAATGGAGCACAAGGAATTATTGATAAGCAATGCAGACATTTTGTTTGTTTGTTTTACATGTTTCGGATGTTCCTTCAGAGTTAAAGATAGTTTACTTCCTAGTCCAAACCTCCTGCAGGACGATGGGGGATGGGAGCGGGCAGGGTTTGAACCTGGGACCATCAATAAATCCTTTACATTTAGAAAATGAAGTAAATAAAAAATTTGCTTTTTAGCTTGGATCAAATTTTCATGGACCATTCAAAGAAGAAATAAGAATAGTAATATGCATTGAAAGAAAACATTTTACACACATAGCAAAACATTGTTCTATACATCCATTCCTGCAACTACACAATCATTAGTGATACCTACAATAACAAAAACACTAGTGATACACCTATAACAATGAAAACACTAGTGATACCTAAAAACACACAAACACTAGTGATACCTAAAAATACACAAACACTAGTCATACCTAAAACACAAAAACACTAGTGATACCTAAAAACACACAAATACTAATGATACCTAAAAACACACAAACACTAGTGATACCTAAAAACACACAAACACTAGTGATACCAAAAAACACAAAACACTAGTGATGCCTAAAAACACAAATACTAGTGATACCTAAAAACACACAAACACTAGTGATACCTAAAACCACACAAACGCTAGTGATACCTAAAACCACTAGCAACACTTACAGCCAGACAAAGCACTCATGCAATCAAACTACAAAGTCCTGTACCTGTACAAGACAAGTTTCCAAAATCCCAAGTGCCTTGAGCAGTGCATTGGACAGTAGCATTCCTAGTTAATGTGCTCATGCCACTTAATGTGAAGTTTCCGTTGCAACTAAAGATAAAACTATCCCCATAATAATAGGAAGTTAAAATTGAGTATTGGCTGCCAGGCTCATCTTTGGGTTTCCCGCAAGATATTACTAGGTAAAAAGAAAAGTGTAGCATTTGTTCAAAACAACAATAAAAAAAAAAGCAACTACTTTTTAAAGATAAAAAGAATAAGTTGATAAACTGCAAATATCAAATACAAACAATAAAATAAAAGCATAATGGTATTAATGTCTTTGATTTCATGAAGAAAAGTTGTTCTTATTTATTAATATCAAGATATGAAGAGAAAACTTACATCCACATTCATAGTCACTAGGACTACCATCAAGTTTATATTCCCCATTTATAAGAGAGCATCTTCTTTTTCTAGTAAAAGCAGGGGACTTGGAACCTGGAACAGTGCAGCGGATAATAATTTCATCTCCGAAAGAAATGTTGCCTAAGCTCTGTGAGATATTACCTGGATTGACCAGATTATTTGGCACAGGATCAATGGCACATGTGGCTTCTGAAAAAAAGAAATATTTTATTGTAGTATTTTACATTCAAAGTTAATGACAAGCAAGAATGCTATCATTGCAGGCTTTCATTACTATGAGAACTACTATCTTACTGGAACACATGATGTTTGGTCCAAGCCATGTTTTGTTTTCACTACAAGTTGAGAAGTCAGAACGAGGATCCTGAAGTTTATAACCAAGGTTACATCTGTGGCGGACAGTGTCATTGAAGTGATAACTTGTCTTTCTGGTCAACTGATTAGAGTTGAGAATGATGGGAGGCAGAGGGCATACAACAGCTGAGGAAGAAATACATAATCTCATTAATTTTTATAAACCCATGTTTTTAACATTCTATCTTCATATTTAGCTTTGGCAAATTAAAAACATGACCATAATACTTCTCAGAAAAGGTTATCAAAGAATGTTAGAAATCATGTGTAAAGATTGCACATTACCAACACATGAATGGTTTAGTCTGTAGACATCACCAGGCAAAAGTCCAGTCTCAGAAGATGGTATCCTATATCCCTCAGTACCATCACTAGTGAACAGAGAATAGCCTGCTTGACAGGTACATCTATAGGAGCCATTTGCATTGATACAGTTTTGTTGGCATGGAGACTGTTTGCACTCATCAATATCTACAATGAGAAAATAGAATAAGGTGAGCCAAGTTTTGGAAACAATTATTTCAGTGATTAACTGCTATTTCCTTTAATACACACATTTTGCTCAAACTAGAATACCATAATATAAACATTTTATAAATGCAAAACATTGTTAAGATTTATACTTAAGCAGTATAATAAAATTAAAAAATTTTGATGTATATATTAAACATGTTCCAATCACATTTTCGTCAACAATCATCACAAAATCTTGCTTTATAAATATTTTCCTGAACAAAAAAAGAATTTTCTTTTTTATCAATGTTGTTATCATAAATGTATACATTTATAAATACTTATTACATTACTGAAAAAAGTTAAAAGGTAAATAGAAAACTTAATTATTAAGTAAATTCAAACAAAATTTCCATTTAAGGTAGGATTATGGTAGTGTGAATGATTCTAGGATCAATGTTATCCATAAATTTAGAATGCAATAATACTGTTGACAAATATGAATACAATAATTTTGAAGTACAATTTCAATCAATATTTTGAACTGAATTTTTTAAAACTATTTGGAAAGTCTGAAGGTATACAATATTGTAACTGAGGTAGGCTATAATTAAAATATCAGAGATTATTTCCTGCACACTGGAGGGGCATGATTAATACTAAATAGAGTTCTACTTAAAAAAGCAAAAAAAAAAGGTTTGACTACTGTAAAATAAATAATGGTACACTAACCTGTACACTGAGATCCTTGAAGTTGATAACCAGGAAGACAATCACAAGTGTAGCTTCCAGGAGTGTTCGTACAGATCTGTGCACATGGATTATTCTTGCATTCATTGATGTCTAAAAATACATAGAAAAGAAATATTTATAAATAAAGAATTCAGCTTAAGTTAAAATAAAAAATGTAAATACTAAAAGATGAGCCTTCATCATCCACTAATGAATTCCAAATTAACAGCAGGTAAAGACTTTGTTTTTCAATAGGTATGTTAAGGTATGTTAAAGTACAGAGGTCAATGAAGATTACCTTGACAGGAATAAACAGGAGAAAACTGTCTGTCTACACCACAGGTCATTGATCCATCTCTGGATGGAAATATTTCATAGCCTTGTTTACAGGTCAAAGTTATTTTATCCCCAATGAATGCTATATTTGATGTGACCATTTGTTCATTTGTTAAATTGTTGAACAGACATGTCAAGCCTGCGCACACACACACACAAAAAAGAAGAAAAAAATGTTCATATAAAAACAGAAGATAAAGACAAAGAAAAATTAAATAATGGACAAGAGATGGAATATGAGTAGAAATAAATGGACAATATTTGACAAGAGGAGAAACCATCAATGTAAATTATGATAAAGCTTTTGTGGAAAAAATTGACAGACTTCTTAATTGATATGCTTTAAAGAGTGGATCAACATGCATAAGTGTAATTGTAATATAACTAGATGTGGCAATGTATGTATGTATGTAGCTTAATGTGGTAACATTTATCACTCATTTTTATGTCAATGTATGGTTATTAACAATGGTTATTAACAAATACTTCACAAAGGGATCTTAACAAAATTTATTGTAGTATTAGAATACACTGTTGACAAGATAATACATACGTTGACAAGTTGGAACTATTCCTTTCCAATTAAAACTTGAGTCACAAAACAGAGTTGTCTGACCAATAAGATCATAACCTTCATTGCAGGAATAGCGTATCACAGAGCCAAAAGATGTTCCAGAGCCTATTATGGTCTGATTACTATTAGCTGGTGGAACTGGAGGTGGAGGACACTGTGTTGCTGTAGACATACAAAAGTTAGACTGGTTCAAACTATTAAAATACTGCTTCCTCACTCATTTTTTACTCAATTAATTTAACAGTAAGCTGGGTAAGATATTGTTTAAAAATTTGATTTTTTAAAACCAGAAACAGATAATTATTTTATCAACAATATTAACATATGTTCTATTCTTTTAATAGCTTACCTTGACATGTTGGTATTGGAGACCACTTTCCATCAGAGCCACATGTCACTGAATCAGGTCCTTGAATTGTAAACCCAGAATAACATCTATAGGTGACTGTATCTCCAAATGCCAAAATACCAGTAGAGTTGAAAACATAGCCATTGCTGAGATTGGGTGCCACTGGACAATACACTCCTATGTAGATAAACATACATAGCTGAAGTTCAAGGTGAAATGCTAGGAAACTGGAGGCTAACAATGAGAGAATAACTCTTACTTTGACAGCTTGGAGTTGTCTGCACATTCCATGCTCCATATGCTCCACAAGTCAGTTTGACTGAAGTTTTATTTCTATGTTCCACTTGATAAAATTGACTGCCAGTCTGACAAGTAACATTAAAACTAGCCCCATAGTAGTTACACAGAGCTCCTTGGATCAATGTTTCACTGCTAAGGTTCAGCTTAGGGCAATCTAACAATCAGAGATCATCATTCAAACTAGTCACATTTTTTGTACTTCTAAGGAAATACTCAGAAATTTAATTTTACTTTTGAATAAAAGCATATACAAAATTGTTAAAATAAGAATCAAATAAAAAAATTAGGAAACTTAGTAATTATTATATTTGAAAGGTTTGTTTAACAGATTATTTATAGGTGCTTCTTTAAATGGCAAGTGAGCATAATATAAGAAGGCTAGTGGTAAAAATTGTTCTAATAGTGAGTAGCAAAGATTCTATATGTATTATTCATTTTTTATATTGATATATATTTTGATTTAAATTTAAATTGCATCCCAACTTGTTCCAAAATATTTATTTATACATAATGTAATTGAAAAGATTATTTGTCTTCAAGAGATTATAGTTGATTTTAGGGCTACTCTATGGAAACCCCATTCACAGCTGATAAAATTTTTTTTAAACTAAGAGATTTAGACAGCATGAATTTTTTAAATTCTCAATGCTTCTGTACTTTGTAATGCAAGAGTAATACTATGCCCTTATATTAGACCTATTACTACACACTAACATAGGTCTGTAATACATTACCTAATGAATAAGTCAAATTGAACCCAGCTGATCTCAGTGTTGATGAAGACAAATATGTTACAGTAAATGTTCCATTATTGATTCTTGTCATCCCTGGAGCATTGGATACTGAATAATTTTGTAAAACTCTTTGTTGGTCATCCAGAATCTAAGAAAAAAGTATATCCTTTGACTTTTCAGTAAATACTAGCATGTACGTGAAGCTGCATGTTATATAGCTAAAAATATTCAATTAAAACATTTTATCAATATGATTTATTGAGGCACTGTTAATGTGAGATATTTGTGTTTTTTTAAGGATTTAGTCTTGTAGTAATCTTGTTTAATACAACTAAGTACATGTTTATATATAATATCCAATTAAAAGCATTGTGATATGCTCTGGACTTACTTTCAAGACATCAGAGGAAACCAAACTCATTTTTTCAAATCTGATAGTCACAGGGACACCAGCTGTAACTTGAAACTTACAGGTTAGCCCATTGGTGTATTCAAAACGTATATATCCAGTGGACTGTGAAATGACTATGTCACAACCTAAGACAAATTTAAATGTATAAATTATAAAAACTAATAAGTTATTTAAAACATTTTTTTGAAATGTCTAAACACAAACATCAATTCTTTAAAGAATTAGAAAACAATGTAATTGAAATTATATTTAATTATGTTTCTCTTATTTCAAGAAGCATTAAAGATTAAAGCTGAAAAAAAGGTTGATAAATTTGCTTAAGACAATGCCCCATTAAGAATTACCTTGTCTATATTGAATCTTAAGACCCCTGTTTCTGCTCCCTTGAATTGTCTGTAGAGATGTGTACAAGTTTCGTGTTGTTGATACTATAATACCATTGCCTTTATATGTTCCTTCCAATTTTGCAAGTAAAGGGCTAGCAACATCATCTCCATCTCTAAATATGGCTGTAGACCCAGGAGACAAGTCCAAATCTATAATCTATTTTGTTACATAGAAAATATATTATAATTACTAAAATAACATATCTTATATTAGCTATCAACCTATTAAAAAATACAAGCTTTAATTCTGAATATTTAGGATTTATAGTCAAATTCATTTCTTTAGCAAACAAATGCTCTAGGTAAATTTGAACTACTGTACCTCATATTAATATGAGAAGATGAGTAAGAATGACAATACATTAATTAAATGGATGGTATTTATATAGAAGTACAAATATTGTAGTTGTAAGACTTTCATACCTCTAAAGTGACAATTTGATGTGGATTTTCTGCTTGTATAACATAAATATAATCTTGGTTACCCAATTGGTAATGATTATAATATGGAAACTCAAACACTTGCCAATTATTTGTAGCATTCAATATATTGACAGCCTGAAGGTTAAGATATTTTACTAGAAGAAGAAATAATTAAAAAGTGAAACAATAAATCTAAAAACATTTTACCTAATACATCTAAAAAGGGAGATATTTATTTATCAACATTAGTAATAAATTAAAAAGAGGCATCACTATCTATTATAAATATTCATTGTGTTCCCTTTTTCAACCTAGCAGTGAAGCCATAGTTTAGTCTGAACTCCCTATTGTAATTACATTGCATTAGAGCAGACTGACTACATACAAACAGAGTTTAGGCTAGGAAACCCTCCATAAACAATATAGACAGAGCTGGTGTGTAATGCCAGATAATTTCCAATATTAATTTGTTCAGCTTTTGCCAATGATTAAGACCATGAAATTGTATATATATATATATATATATATATAAATTGTTATCTAAATTAATTATTTATTGACTTAAAACAATTAATAGAGAATTTAAATATATCTATGCATGAAACCTAAAAAAGATTAGCTAATACATAAAATAGTTAATTTTGTCCCCATGTAAAACTCACCTTGGTTAACAGTAAATTGAAATTTTGTAATGCTGCCAGCATTGTATGATCTTAATTTGACTATCATCACATTATTAGAACTGTAAAATAATTGAGGTGAAGAAAGATGCCCACTTAGACGCTCTAGCTCTACAGAGTTACTCTCAGTAAGACCTCCTTCTAGAAGTATCACTTCATCTTTACCATCTTCTAGTTCCATAGAATCAATCTGCAAGAGAAGTTGTACATAAACAGATGTGTATTGGAACCTCAAAACAAGGGAGATAACTCCCTTTTCACAGGTATTCAAACAATATTGCACACAAAAAAAAAAAAAATATTTCCTTTTAAAAAAAAATTCATTTCTGAGCAAGAAGAAAAAAATCTCAATTTTATTTTCTACAAAACATTCACATCAGTGTCTGCATTGTCTGTTGTTCTCAATAAAATGATTATGGGTAGACATCATTATCCACACTATCCTATTATAACATTATACATTATATTTAGGTTACCTCTATATTATCATATTGTTATATCAGTATCATCAATAGTTCTACATAATAACATTACCTTTAGTTATTTATAATCATTTCTATATTATAACATTACCTTTTATTCTATATTATAAAATAAAATTTAGTTCTTTAATATCAGTTTTGAATTATAGCATCACCTTTAGTTCTCTGTGATAACATTACCTTCAACTCTAAATTATAGCTTAGTTCTCCTTCAAGTCTCCATGAGCAATCAAGGTTGATTAGATTAGTCATACCCTGCATTGGGTAGGAATAGGTTGAAGGTCCTGACACTTTATAGACATAATGACATAGATTTGCTGGAATAAATGGAAAAATGAAGCTTAAAAATCAAACAAATAAGACAAATTGAATGCTATCAGAACTTTTTAAAAGGATTCTAAAGAGTATACTTTCACTTACGGCAATCAATTTCATCAGAACTATCTCCACAGTCATCAAACAGGTCACACTTTAGGCTTGGATTGAGACATTGACCATTGTTGCAATGAAAACTTCCTATACACAAAAAAGCAAACAATAAATTTCCTATACAAAAAGAAGCAAACAATAAATTTCCTATACACAAAGAAGCAAACAATAAATTTCCTATATAAAAAGAAGCAAACTGTCACAATCATCAATTGTGGATGTCAAGATCAATGAAGATGCTATGATAGATGTCACGTTAAAGATTATCTTGATCTATATCACACCATCAATGATTGTGATTGCCGAGGATCTTGAAATCGTCTTTTAATAAGATGATCGTATAAAAGTAGCTAGATCTAGTTGATAATACGATCATTCAGAATGTTGCCAGTTGATAAGAGGATCATCTAGAAGTTGCCAATCGCTAAATCGATCTAAGTATGTTACTATATTCAATGAAGAAACTTCTCTTTGTCTAAAACAATTACTTTAATTCAGAACTTGAAAAAGCTATTCACAAATAATTACAATGGTTAAATGTACTTGAATAAAAAAACAGATCTACTCAATAGTATAATTGAGTTCTAATACAAAACTCTAGTACATGTTCTCACTAACACGTTCCATACAAAACTGACTAAAAATCTAGAACCTTTCCCCGGGTATAGCGTTGTCACATGTCTAACGCACCTCGTTGCAATGCCAACCAATAAATGCAGCTCAATGTACAAAAATTAATATTTCAAAACCAATCACATTTATTCTGACACATAGCCCTCCGCGTGATGGAATTTCCCGAGGTCGCTGACGAGCTAAATATAGATACTGTGTACATGACACAAACAATAAATTTCGTATATAAAAAGAAGCAAACAATAAACTTCTTTTACAAAAAGACACAAACATTATACAATACAGTTTTATTTTTACTCATTAATTTAGCCAATAAAAAATATTTTTAGTTGAAAATTTGTTTCAAATTTGTAAATAACTTATTTTGTATATAGTATGGATTGTGTGATATTAAGTCTTACCAACAGAACAGACTGGCCTTTGACAAATGTAGGGAAATTTACTTTCACAAGGACTAAACTTCCACTTGTGTAGCCCTCTTTGATCTTGTAATAAACTCACACAGTCTCCATCCTGAAATACAGGCTGATCTATATACCAGTGCCCCACCCACATTTGGGCATCAGCCATCCCATTGAAAGACATGTTTCTGATATTATTTGGAAGGAATCCAATGCGGTTGGCACCTGTAGATGTCAAATAAATATAAATAAATGTAGACTCTATGTTGAAAATATGTGCAAACAGTACAGACCTAACATTGTAAACAGATGAGAATGGGAGATAATCTGTCACAAAGACATTATGATTTGTGACATATGAGACATGCTGCAATGTGTCTAGTCCAACACACAAGAACATGATGGTGCCACTAGGAGCATTGTTGGATTGTATTTTGTTAAAAATAATATATTCAATACCAGGAAAGATTATTTTAATTTGCAATTTAGTTACCAAAAATTGTCACTGAGGAGTCTTTAGCAGAAATTAGGTTAATAAATCAAATAAATGGAACACGTTCTTCAATTGCTTGAATTGATTTAGAGTTCTACTTCAGACCTAGACTATAGATTATTTAAGATCTGCAACACACAATAACAGGATTAAGATCAACGGAAAAGCAGCTCCAAAGATTTTTTTTGTTAACATTTTAAGATATCTTAATTTAGGTCGCATTATGATGTTATGATATTTTTAACTTACCAATCCAAAACTGGTCAATGTTTGTTTTCGTACCGAAGTTGCCAACATCTTCATTTTCCCAATAGTCAATGGGAGCAGCCAAAGAAGCTCCGTAGCTGTTAGGAGTAAAGTAATTAGATCTGGATCTAGTCTCCATCTTATTTTATTTCTACACTGACTTACTAAAGCCAATTTAAAATTAATCTGCATTTAATTCATTATCTTGATCCTAGATATAGAGATAGATTCGAGTAGGCTACCTTTTGCAGACACGATCAGCTGTTGTCCAGGAGACAGGATCAGAATAAAGTTTATAGCACTTTTGACCGATTAGAGTCCAACCTGAAACAAGCAAAATTATTTGTCTCTTGTACAGCATCTAGTCTAGACAAAATCTACTTATCAGTTTTCAATAGCATTTAATTCATTAACAAAGATGTAAATCATACCAAAAAATAACTTTCTTGAAAATTTCATAAACCTTGACAGATCTAATTAATTAGATTTATCACCTACACTCAACTCACCTACTTGACATTCCAACTTTATATCTATCTGTATTGAATAAAGGAATAAAACATTATTTTTAAAGTCTAGATTTCGATTTACTAGCAAATAAACAAGTTAAGTGCGTAGAAAGGGTAGAAGAAGATAATTACATAGGCCTATGGGCCGCCGATTTGGGCGTATCCAGGATTGAAGGGGTGATTTTTTTTCCTTTGTACACAGAAACATACACACACACACACACACTAAATATATATAGGCCTATATATCACCGGGGGGGAGGGGTAAGGGTGATCGCCCCCCTCAATCCCGCCCCCCCCCCTCTAAGCTTTCGAGTGGGTGGCGGTCCAATTTATTTGTAATAATCACAGCTTGCTAAGAGAATCAATTAAATATCTATATGAATAAAACTAGTTATTGGTATTTAACCGATCTTTATATTATTTCGTCTCCTGTTGGCCGATTGGGGGGGGGGGGGGGGGGCGAATACCTCTACTGCCCTTCCCACCTAAACCCTTTGAGTGGGTGGTGCGGTCCTACTTTTCTGGAGAAATCATAGTTTGTGAACAAAATTAGTTGAATCAACATATAAATTTTATATTATGTCGCTCCCCTTCTTGGCCGATCGGTGGTGGTGGGGGGGGGGGGGCGATTGCATGTACTGCCCTCCCCACTCTAGCCATCTTAGAAGGGGGGCGTCCTATTTTTATGGAGAATCACAGTTTGTGAACAAAATTAGTTGAATATCTATATAATATAAACTACGTATTGATATGTGAACCCATTGTATATTATGTCGTACCACACTCTAATCTCAAATTTTATAATTTGTAAATATAAAATGAAAAAGGGATGCACCAGGTGGACAAACCAATACTTTCTCTTTTTGTATTATAGTTAAGAAATTACAAAATTAAAAAAAAATCTGTCATGAATATAATTTATATATATATACTATAAATTAAATTCTTATATCGATTCGCCCCACCCTTATTCTTTAATACCAAATGCAATCTTTAGCAGAAATTATATAAAGGAGCGAGGATTAATCGTTTTCACTCTACCGCCCCTCCCATTTCCAGACAGAGTTTATGTAATTTCACATGAATTTATCATAACTATTTTAAGAAAGACTTTTCATTAGAAAAGTTAAAATTCAAACGAAATTTTTCAGCATAAGAGTCACGATTGAGATGAGTTCTAAACCCAAATAACATACTACTAGTCGCCTTTTTGCAACCTTTACTCAATCTGATATTTTTCTAGTTAAATAAATTTGGGACTATAACTCACATTGTATGCTTGAATTTTATTAAATATTATTTATCGAATAATTTATTTTTTTTCGGCGGCGATCCTCCATGCCTTGATTTAAGTATGTGGGGTATCTTATCTTTTCAAGGAAAAAATCAGTTTTATTTGCAATGTAAATATAAATATAAATACATATTAGAATATTTTTTCAAGTACAACATTATTCAAAAGGTCTTTTTTTTAATAGGATGAGCTTAAGTTCAGGAGAATGCGTTTCAATGAAGAATGCAAGTAAAAAGCTTTTGGCGTCGGGGCTTCGCACCGAACCCCACTGATAAATAATGAGCTGTAGATGTCAGGAGAATACGTTTCTGCAGTATAAAATGCAAGGAAACGCTTTTGGCATCGGGGCTTCGCCCCAAACCCTACTGGGAAATATTATAGCGCTGCACCAGACCCCCAAGGTTGAAAGAGAAAGGCCTCAACATGACTGTTTTTGTTTTTTTTTTGTTGTTGTTGTTGTTTTCGCCGAAGGTTGAGAAATGCTGCTTTTTTATTCTCATATATATATATATATATATATAGATAGATAGATATATATATACATGGGCGTAGCCAGTGGGGTTGGGGTTCACCCCCCCCCCAAAATGAAATCCCCCCGCAGGGGGGGGGGTCTGAATTTAGTGACTGATCTTTTGCTTTAATTTTGTTGATTAAAAATGAAATTTTAATACTTAATAGTTTACTTCTTAGTCCAAACCTCCCGCAGGACGAAGGGGGTGGGAGCGGGCAGGGTTTGACAGTCCAACGCGCAGCCATCCATAGCAACGTGTGAATACCCACTTGTTCTGCCCCCCCCCCCCCCTCTTTTTTTTTTCGTGGGATTACTATCCGCAGAAATAAGAGAGTGATCTTTCCTTTACTTCTTCCTCTTGCAAACTGTTGAGCGAAGAAGAGAATTATATATATATATAGATACTGTACTGTCTATCAGGTCACATGTCAAAATTAAATGTTGATGGACATGTATAGAAAATTTGATGGCGACCCAGATACCTTGAAGTTGACAAAACTGAGAACTCTACAATTAGTCACTCAAACGTTTAAAACCTTTATTTCTAGAATTTAAATACAATGTATAAATATATCATTAACCTCGGGTTTAAAAATATTCTTTCCATAATTTACAGTCGTGATAACTCGGTGACTAGTCTTTTGGAGTCTTTTAGTCGAACTAAAGAAGTAGTCTTGTCACTTTCTTCTTTCTTGCAAGTCACGTGACTCACTTCATTCAAATTAATTCTCACCATCTGTAGGCTATGTTCTTTAAATTTAATGCACTAGGTCCCTACTTACACATAGCCTATTAGCTTTAAAAAAAAGAGACTAACAATCAATGTTAGAAACATGCAGTTTGTGTTTTATTTTAAAAAGAATAGGCCTACTATTTTATTCACAGGATACGCCCTTTATTTTATCCCGCTATGTAATGGAAAAAAACGATATTGTGTTGTGTAAAGTAAAAAGTAAATTACTCTGCCCTCCCTGTCATTCATTTATTAGTAGGCCTACTTACTTTGTAGGCCTACCTACTTATTTTGTAGGCCCACCTACTTATTTTGTAGGCCTACCTACTTACTTTGTAGGCCCACCTACTTACTTTATAGGCCTACCGCTGAATCTTATTTTGTTGAAAAATTAATCCTTATTTTTTTCTTAGGGCAAAATATGAATAAATGGCTTTGCACATATTTTTTTTAGTATAGAAGTTAGCCTACATAGTAGTGTACCTCAGTCTCACGCGATAAAATAGTGATAGACATAGATCTCCAAGACATGAATGCCTTTGTTTCAAAGAAAGATTAACAATTGTTTGTTTTAAATTTCCTAACTGGAACTATGAATGTGACTATGATCAATGTAGTCATCTACTTACTCTTATTTCTGTATCAATGGTCAGAATCAATGACGAAATCCAGAAAATGTTGAACAAAAACATGATGATGGTAATTAAAATCTACACACAAATGTTCCTTACTATATACACATCACTATTTCTCTTGGCGCATCACAAACAGAGCTACCTCAGTCATACCGTTGGGTGTGTCTTTAAACATACGTTTTGGGCGAATAGACCCGTAGTCTTATCTAGCTATATTAATTTTACACAGCAAGATTGCTGTGAATTTGTCCAAAAAGATGACACCCAGTGTTAGTACGTGAAAGTAGATGACTGATGTTGATATTTAGATGTGCTATCTTTAGAATCATGTAATGTCTCACTCCTTTCCTTAAGATACGCTTATCAGTAGGAAGAAGTCGCGGCACAATAAAAGAATGTTTTTTAATATTTTCATAGACGCTATGAACTCTCAGGTGGGCCTAGAACTATACGTCGCTTTGGAAGTCACTTTTATGATTCATCCATCTTCTTACAAAAACAAAACGACAATAATTCATTGTCTACATTATATGTTCCACTTAGTCATGAGTTTACATTGCATTGTCAAACACACGAATTCGTTGCTTTGATCTTAAACATAGAAACTAGAAAAAAAAAGTTAAACATAGAAACTATTTTATTATTGTTATTTTGTGTAGAGTACGCAACAACTTAAAGAATAGAAAACATCGAACTTTCCAGCGAGTCTTCTGGCTAAATATAGCGTTGACACTACAAGAATATAATTATCTTAGCACGCCAAGCAAGTATAGGGACAGTAGGCCTAACCTACCACATCTATTATGACATGAGTTGATCTCTAACGCCCAAAAGTTTGTTTTGGGGAATGGTATGAACTTGTATTTGAAAACTTAATGTGATGGCTACATACACACATTTTGTTAGAGTGAGGCTTGCCAAGTATCTGCATACACTAAGTCGCACTAATGAAATGTTACAAAGATACATGACATAATAACACATAGCCTATTTCTAGAACACATGTAAATACTAAAGTACAGGATAAATTAAACTGCTGCCACATGACGCTGTGGCTACAAAAGTTTGATAAAGACCCTGCCCACACCAAACAAAATGAAAATGTAAACTCAGTGTTGTTGAGTTATTTAAGTGCTATTGCAAACACAGGTAAATCCACACATTGCAGTGGTCCAGGTATGATAAAGACCGAGTCTTAAGTCCAGGTATCTCTGAAGTACATGTCAAGGAACTAAATATGTCAAACCATTTAGAAAATGAGATCACGTGTACATTGCATTTGTCCCAAACATTTTCTAAATGAGATTAACATGTAGGCTACAAACCAGGTGGTTGATGTTCTCTACACGAAGGTCATCTTCATTGGTTTTTTGTTTTTTGTTTGTTTTGTTTTTTTAATTTGTAAAATTACTTATACATATTACTTGCTAAAAGATGTGGAATGTGTGGCAGATTGGTAAATACCATTTAGCTACTTATAAAAAGGGGGAGGGGCACTCGAGTTCGAATCTCGACTTAAAAAAATAAAAGCTTTTATTGAGTGAAATTGCATACATCAACTATTGTGAAGCAATCGTGCGATTAATTTTTAATAGATCTAGGCTAACAATAATAAATGTGTGCGATTGGAAATATTTTTACATGCTCAGTGCTCTATAGTCCAATCACTTTTGTGGACCAGTAGGGAAGGGGAGGGTATTATGTGGCACGTTTCCGTGCTGCCTTTTCAAAAGCAACAAACATAAAAGTTGCTCGAATCTGAATTCGAACTCTAGGTCTCTAGCCCCCATGATGGAAGGCCGACGTGCTAGCCAAGTACTAATAAAAGTAGGCTTTATAGACTTTTTAAAAGTATAAAATTTTTAACGAAAGACCGAATTCTCTTATTTTTTCGAGTTTAGTAATTTTCTATATAAAACAAAATTAATTAATTAGGACTACTTAGTTAATATTTTGATTGATTCATGTGTTGTCATCGACAATGAATAATTGTGCAAATTTGTAATAAGAGCAAAGATTTCTAAGCCAATGTTTAAAGAAGAAAAAAAAAGACATTGATTGACAGTGTCTTTTCTAATAACTTAGAATACGTTTGTGAAAATGTACCTTACTATATTGGGCACCGTGTTAAAAGTAGGTGTTATTTGTATGTGTGTCACATCCCCAAGCTAATCCCAGTAATCTGCTCTTTGTTAACATTTAGATGTTGAAGCTCCTGTTGACGTCATGTAAGTGATACAATACAGGTGCGAACATGGTGAGACAACTATCATCGGAAATGTACAGTAAACCGTAAGAAAAGAAGAAACTAATGTTATAACCCCGCTCCCGCGCCGACACTGTTGGTGCGCACCGACGCACCGTTCAACATAACCCCGCTCCCGCGCCGACACTGTTGGTGCGCACCACCGCACCGTTCAACACGAAGAAGAAACGACATGTTGATACTAAAAAGAAGGACTCTATTAGATCCTGCTGAAGTGATCTGCAAGTTATGGGAGTCTGGGATATCTGGGACTAAGACACATCCTTCGTGCTACCAGTGAACTGTATTGAGGACCTGGAGCGACACTGGGAAGTGTGTCAGTGGTTTCAGTGGTCAGTACTAAGGTTTGGGTAGGAAAGGACAGGTGGAACTTAAGACTTTTTGTGAATTGATTGCTGTGTGTTTCATAACTGTCAATAAATACCTCATCTATGACGACTTCCTTGTTTGCTAGCCTTAAACTTTAAAAAGAGATCATATATTTAGATTTTTAAATAGATAAAAATAAGCCAAGTCTAGAAGGTTCTATTGATCTCGCCAACCTTTCTTTGCGTTACACTAGCACAAGGTGGAAGAGCTTCGAAAACTGAATCTGCAATTTTATAATGTGCACACAAATTATTATGCTCTTTTAACTCTACAACTTATTAATAGTTCTACATTCTGTGCTCATGATTACATTGAAGACCTACCCTCCCAATAAAAAAAGGTAGTTATTCATAAGATGTATCATGTTTGGGATCAATATGTCGACAAAGATTTTTTCTCTACATGTTTTTTAGTTATAATAATTGTCTCGTGTTGTTTACATAGAGGTTTCTGTTGTCATGACGATTTTGCGTGAGTTTGCATTTAACTTAATGTATGAAAACGAAAGACCGCAGGGGACGCCGACGAGTTTTTAGCGGCCCCCGAAAGAAGAATAGACGCTATTAGTTTTGTGTGGTCTGTCAGTCTGTGCGTCCCATTTAGATCTCGTAAACTAGAAAAGATATTGAAAATCCGACATCATGATATTTTAGACCTTTCAAAGTTCTGATGCAACGGCTACTATTTTTCTTTTCTGAAAGCGAAAAATTTAGTTTTTGAAATCAACTATTCAAGCAGTTTTTTCATTAAAATACACCATTTTTACAACTATTCACTATTAATAGTAACATACACATGAGGTTATTTAGTAAGGGAGATATCTATTTACCATATTTTTCACACATTTGTGCAAACGGTTTTAGATTTTTTGTCAAAAACATTTTTTTTACAACTGTATTTTGAAGTGAAGTCAGTTCTGTCACATTAACTACTACATTTACACAAAAAAATTTTACTTTTTTTTAAAGAGCAAAAAATCAATTTAATATGCATAATATAATTTAAAACAACAATTAATAAGTAGTTTTTCATATTATCGCGTATACTGCATCACGATAACAATGGCATACTACACTTAACAAGAGTAATTTGTTTATGCTTTGAATAAAAGATTAACTCTTTACTAAAACATTTAGATCAATTAGATAATCATTATATGACACCATTTAGGCCAGGTTCACATCGGGCTTCACTTTCAACTATCCCTTGGTCTGCTGGACCATTGGGGCACCACACACGATCTGTCACCCTTCTTTCTCCATGCTTCTGTCATTTGCCTTTGATAGAATTTCATTTTTATATTCTTTCTGAAAATATTGAAACCTGCATTTTTACCTGCCTGGGTGGACAACTTCGGCGGCCGATTTTGAGTTTGTGTTTCCATACAAACTGTCTTTGTAACCTTGTTGGGAGTCAAAAAAAGATGAAAGGGAGGTAAGTCACGTGCACTTAAAATGGCAACAAGTAATTGACTTAATCAAAGATTGTACAAGAATAATATATACGGGGGGGGGGGGGGGGGGTGGATATATTAGGATTGAAAGTCACTTGTTTTAAATTGAGCGCAAACATTTTCATGTAGTTGGCCTTCAAGTGTGAGTCACGTGACTGACAAGAGCTACTACATCTAAAGTCTTAAACTTGACGTTAGTTTTTAAAATGAAATAATGTATACCTCCACCCAACCGCCCCGCTTTTAGTAAGTAATCGTTCCTCGATGCAGGACGGACACTTATGGACCCATTTGCTACTAGCCTGCATGGACCAGTAGCTATCCTGTTTTAGTTATCTGATTTTTGTAAAAAATTATCGGGGCGAGAAATAACTTTGATTCTAATCTAAAAGGAAGAAGTCTTACTGGAGGTTTCAAGTTCCCAACCTGCTCACTGGGAGATACACCTGACGACTGATAAAAGCCTGTTTGGGTTAAAAGGGAACAAAACACGCTCTCCAACAGCCAGTATAGTTTCTATAAACGCACATAAGTCCCCTTTTATATACACAAACACACACACATGTATATACATATGTACAGATGTATTGGTGATGTTCATGTGGTTGTGTTTTAAACTATCTCCAATAGAATTAAAAACAGGATCAAATGTTTTGATGATAAAGTTTTGCCTTGCTGCAGGAGCATAAGGCGAGTGGTTGTGGAAGATGTTGGATACATTATAGTTCCCTCCCTTACATCGTTTCTCAAAACTCCACATTTCAAAGGACCGAACTTGGCAAAACAGTCTTTTTTTTTTTTTTTTTCGTGTTTGTGACATAGACCGTGATAGTTTGTCTACTCGAATCAAAGAAAAAGGTCAGCTGTATGTGTGCACAAAGATGCTGACCTGCAACCTTCTAAAGTTGGACCTAACGTACACGTACGCATAACAGACGCTGACGGTCACGGTGACCCAAGCAGTATTCTTGCAGTTGTAAAAGTTAAGGACGGTTTCTACAATTATTCCAGAAATGATTTTTTTTCATTAAAGAAAAGCTATCCTGAAATTCATTGTCACTGGGATTAGAACCAGAGACACCTAGCGCTTTACCACCTCAGCCACCAGGCCCCGAATTTTTTATTTTGCACGATAAACTACTCATGCTTGATTGCCTACATTCATCCCGAAGAATGACAAGATACCAAGGCTACACTAGTTGCCATTGTTTGAACATCTCAACCAAAAATTGCTTTAATACTGATGCAACAAACTCTTATGCAATCAGACATTGGGGCACAAATGTTCATTCCGTTGTAATAAGTGATCTATTGAAAAGAACACAATTGTGTTAAGCCATCAAGGCATACAAGCGATTTGTTTTCAGCCAATCCTCCCATGCCTATTCGCAACTGGCTGGTCATTTCCCCAAATGACCTATCGGACATTAGTGAGGGGAACATGCAGATAACTTCGAGTGAAGCATCCATCACTATGTCATATTGATTATTGAGTACCATTAGTCAAATATTTTGAAGCCTATTTATTTATCTCATAGTCGGTGAATATTTTAATTTTCTAGTAATAATTAAAATAAAAATATAGTAAAGTAAAAACAAAAAAGTAACGTTGCCCTTTCAGACTTTGCGATCTACGGGGCAGATGATGTAAAGGTCATCTGTTTCAATGGTCCACGGTTAACGAGGGTGTCATGTGGCCAGCACAACGACCAACCGCCTTTACTTTTCCCTAACTAATGTGAGGTAGGCCTACCCAATTAGAACTGGGTGGACTTGGAGGTGCCCAAAGATCCTGAAATAAAAAATCCCAGTCTCCACCAGGATTTGAACCCGGACCCGCCTAGCGATTTAACGCTTTAAAAAAAATCCTTGATGGAATTTTTGTTTCTCCAATGAAGTGAGCCACTACTAATGCTTAAAGTCTATGTAGGATACATCAAAATACTAGTAGTGAAGGCAATCATTAAAAACTTCTTCAACTTATACCATTAAAAACTATTGTATTTTCTATAACAAATGTTTTCCTTTCATCACCGTTCAATCAAGATTTCTTGACGCATGAACGTTTACTTACTAGTTTATCTTGTTTTTTTTTTTTTAAATGTTTGGTTTAAAAATTTAAAAAAAACAACGAAACGAAACACCGGAATGTTTAGAGGACATTTTGTTATCTGTCAAGGCAACCCGTGCATCATTGGAAAGGCTTGGTCGATGTACTGCCTTAATCGGGGTGGAGTTTTGATACTAGCATGAAAACTAGGCCTCATAAATTGAAAGTTGACAAACAGATCAAAGGAGGGAGGGGTAGAGCAGAGTCACACTTCTCTACCTATATTAACCTTTGGTGTGGGAGCGTAAATAAATAGTAAATTTATTAATTAAATGCTTTACTATTTTTGTTTTAAGCATGAGCATTAGTATGCCTTAATTCTATACTGGAGGGGGACTGTACCTTTTCTTATAGTCGCTCTCCCCTATCTGCCGTGAAAAGAGTAAAGACGTCAACAGAACGTCGACTAGGGAGGACTGACGATGGCGAGTATTGTCCCCCCTCTCCTCACTTGCCTCCCTTTCTCTCAGTTGACCAGACGTCAAGGTTAAAGTAGTGTTTGTATTTTCAACGCTCTTCAGAGGAAATTTCTTTCTCAGAACTCCATAAGATCGAGTGTTTTTTTCTAATGCAGTCCTGGGCATGGTAATATACTTAATAGATCGTCTTTTACTGATCTACACAAGTCTAGTTTTTACCAAGTCTGTCTTGGTGGAATAGTTACACGTTATTTCTCAAACTTCCCACTCTCGTATCAAGTCGAAACCTTGCACAATCATTCATTGTTGATGGACTAAGCTAAGGGGAGATAAGCCTTGTGTAGAGAATTAAGTTTTTCGTTTAAAAAAACAACAACAATAGACTATAAAACCTTCAATTCTTATAGGTGCTTGAATAGCTCAGTGGCTAGAACGTTGGCCTATTTCAGAATGTAGACTCGAGCAACTTTTTTTTTATTGCTTTTGAGATAACATCACGAAAACCTTTCCTCACCCCTCCCACTTGTCAACAAACGCGACTGGGTCAGAGTGCACTGAGCTAGAAGCGTGAAAGTGGCGCTCATCAAACGTGATGGATCAGAGTGCACTGAGCTAGAAGCATGAAAGCTATAAGCTTTGTTTTTTTTTTAAATATTTATTATATTTTACTTGGTAAAGTTTACTTTTGTGTGTGTGTATGTTTGTGTGTCCTTCTGTGTAGAGCTATATTCTACTTTTTAAACTGCTTTGTGTGAAGGGGGCAAAGTGGGGGTGTCTGGTAACTTATCTCTTCTCTTTTTCTTTAAACAGACATAAGATAAAAGATTTCTTTAATATAAATAAGCTTGCAGTTACTGTATTTTCCCATCGGACAAGCATACCTAGATCTCACCTAGATCTCATTTGACACTCTAATTGTGGATCAATATTTATTCTGTGATATAGAATTGTTTGTGCATTAAATACTGCTCTTCATATATTAATTAAAATTCGGTCATTCATACAATAGGGAAAGTCTGTCAGCTAGAGTCTCTCTGAACAATGTGTATACGAGTGTGTGTGTGTGTGTGCTCTTGTAAATATGTGTGCGTGTAAGCACCGCTAGCTTGTTGCGTGTAAACCCTGACAAACTATAAATCAAAATGTCTCCCCCTTGCTTAGAATGTTGTCTTTTTATGCATAAATAAAATCTTTGATGTGAAAAGAATGAATTATTTCAGAGAATAGGGTCTTCGTGATGAAAACAAATTGTTTAAACGGACAGACCAATTCAATTAGGTGGAAACATTAGGCCTATATAAATATAGGCGTCGTTAAAAAATGTGTTAGGCTGTTGGCTAGATACATAATTTCCAATGGAAATGTTAGCAAAGATTTGGACAAAATGTTTATATGTCTACCCATCTATGTATGTAGGATATTTGCGTACAAATGGTGTAATCTTCCATACCCGCCGATAATCTGCTTACAAACACCTACTAACATCCCCCATCTGTCGATCATTTTATATGCTAGGTCTTATATGTGAAGAAATATAATTTCTATGATAGGTTTCAAATAGTATCAAAGATCAATATGTCAACATTTGAACTATGTTTTTTGCATATAGACAAAAGCTGAGCTACAAGCAAAGACT